>CAUYPK010000901.1:0-32528 GCA_963574355.1 Loris lydekkerianus | reverse complement strand
ATCCAACACTGCCAAAGGAGTGTTAAAATCTCCAACTATTATGAAGCTTAAGGAAATCAAGTTGCTCATGTTTGTTAGAGTTTCTCTTATAAATTGATGTGCATTCTGGTTGGGTGCATAGATATTAATAATTGAAATTGCATCATATTGAGTATTACCCTTAACAAATATGAAGTGACCATTCTTGTCCTTCCTTACTTTTGTTGGTTTAAAGCCTATTGTATCTGAAAATAAAATTGCAACACCTGCTTTTTTCTGAATACCATTTGCCTGAAATATGGATGACCATCCTTTCACCCTGAATCTATATTTGTCTTTTAACTTAAGATGTGATTCTTGTATGCAACAAATATCTGGCCTGAGTTTTTGTATCCAGTCAGGTAACCTATGCCTCTTTAGAGGACTGTTTAAGCCATTCACATTGATGGAGAATATTGATAAGTCTGGTAAAATTTTGGGCATCAAGTTTTTCAAAAGTCCAATGGACATTTTTAATCCTTTCGCCAGTGTGTAAGTTGGAGTTTGATCAAAGTTTCTGAGTGAGTTTACTTTTGTGGTAGAGGACTGAGTTGGTCATTATGGAGGATAGGTCTGAGAATATCTGGAAAAGCTGGTTTCATTATGGCAAATTTCTTCAACATATGAATGTCATTAAAGTATTTAATTTCTCCATCATAAATGAAACTCAGTTCAGCTGGATAAAGGATCCTGGGTTGAAAGTTATTTTGCTTTAGGAGATTAAAAGCCAATGACCACCCTCTTCTGGCTTGAAAAATTTCAGCAGAGAAATCTGCAGTCATTCTAACATTCTTCCCTTTGTAGGTAATGGCTTTCTTCTGTTTGGCTGCTTTGAGAATTTTCTCCTTCATATTAACTTTAGTGAAGTTAATTATGATATGCCTTGGGGATATTTTCTTGAGGTTGAGTCATGCTGGAGTTCTGAAGCTGTCTGCTATCTGAATTTCAGAATCTCTAGGCATGTATGGAAAATTCTCTTTCATAATTTCATAGAGAAGGGTCTCTGTGCCTAGCAAGGGCACTTCATCAGTTTCAGAGATTCCATTGAGTTGGATATTAGCCTTCTTCGAATTATGCCAGAGCTCTCTGAGATAATGATCTGTTTTTGCTCTCCATTTCTCTTCCTCTTTGAGAGTTTGGGAGTGTTCAAAGGCTTTGTCTTCAATGTCAGAAATTCTTTCTTCTGCTTGCTCTACTCTGTTACTGAGGGATTCTACTGTATTTTTCAGATCTTTGAGGGCTGCAAATTCTTGCTTCAGCATATCTAATTCTTTGGTGGTTTTGTCTTTAAATTAATTAACTTCTTGAGACAACTTTTGCATTTCTCCTCAAATTCCTAATTCCACTTTACTAATCTTGTTTGCAATCCAAATTCCGAATTCGATTTCTGACATCTTAGGCAGTTGTTTATGAATGGGATCATCAATTACATCTGCCATATCTTTCTGTGTGTGTGTGGGGGGGTGATCAATTCTGGTTATTCATGTTACCAGAGTTTTTCTGCTCATTCTTTCCCATGATTGTTTTACTCCCTTTGATTTTTCCCCTGGAGCTTTGTTGAGGACCCTTACAGTGCTGTGACCTGAGAAACTTGGGTCTTGTTTGGTGTGGTGGGGCTAAGTGGTTTTGTCTTGTTTTCAGCTGGTTTGTGTTCGACCCTAGTGAAACAGTTACTCTGGGTTGAAGTCTCAGCTGTGGAGAAATACCAGCAATTAAGTCCCCCACAGGCAACAATTGGAGAAGTAAAATCAAACCTTTCTACAACCACACATCCAGGGCACCACCTGAATAGTCCTCAGGCTATTGGCTCAGTTCAAAAGGTCCAAATCTATTGTGTCAGTCAGCACCTGTCTCAGGTGGGAGAGTTTAAGAGGTCTCTGGGAACTGGATCACAGGGGTCTGGTGACTACTCTGATATGGCTTGATCCAGTGCTGCATGGAGTCAGGAGCAGCCACCCAGCAAATAGATCAGTCTGGGAAGTTTGATGCCTCCTTCCCTACCTTACACCTCTGTCACACCCAGTCACTGATAACCCTGCAGTTGGATGACCCAGTTGGCTGTAATGAACAGATGCTCCAGGGATTTGTACCTGCCTGAATCACAAGGAAATCTGCCAGGCCTCTGTGCCCTGCCTCTATCTAGCAGGAGGAGATGAGGCCTGACAGCCTTGGGTGCTTGATGAAGATTGGGTGGTGTTCATTCAGCTCCAGCCCCGCCCCTGATTGATGTTACTGACAGAACAGAACAGAACTGCTAAATTTCCCTGTAGAAGAGAAGCTGTTTTGAGTTCAAAAGCCCTGTCTTTGCTCTTGCAGGTTTGTATTCGGCTACCTGTCAGTTCTATCCTGCTGCCTTTCTTTGTCTATAAGCTGATGATCCCCTGAGGGCCAGGTGTGTCTAAGGCTCTGTAAAGCAGTCCTCTGGGTCAGCCCCGGCCTGGAAGCTTCCAAGGTCTGTGAGTCGGTACAGCCTCAGGCAAATCCTTTACTCATGGGTGGTTGCCGCTCTCCTCTGATTGCCTGGGGAGACAGGAGGTGTGGCTTCAGAATATCTGGGAGCCCCAGGCAACCACTGCTCTGGTGCGGGTCCCTCTCAGCCGACCATCCTCTCCTCACTCCTGCACCCCAGAGTCAGTACTGACTAGCTGCAGCCTAGGCACTGTCCACACCCCTCAAAAAATTACCCAAGAATCTGAACTCCTGGGGGACAGGCTTCCAGACTCAGAGTGAGAGCGGAGGGTAGTGCTTGGAGCTTAGAATTGCAGGCAGAGAATATACATAGTTCCACACAGTTTTATGCCTGGCCGTATTGCTGCCAAAAGATGGCTGCTGCTCCGCGCCTCCGATGAGGTTCCCTCTCAGCTGACCGAATTCTTCTCACTCCCATGCCCCAGAGTTAGCACCAATCAGATGCAGTCCAGGCACTGTCCACACCCCTCGAGAAATCACCCAAGAATCTGAACTCCTGGGGGACAGGCCTCCAGACCTCAGAGTGAGAGTGGAGAGGAGTGCTGGGAGCTCAGAGTTGCAGGTAGAGAATATATACAGTTTTATATAATTTTATGCATGGCAGGAGAATGTCATGGCACCCTAGTAGGGGAGGCAGGTCCAGTTTTTAGAGGGTCTCTCCCATGGAGTATAGTGGGAGGACCTTTGAACTGTGCCTGTTTGTTTGTGGGGCACTTTGAGCCGTTCTCATGGGGGAGGGGACTCCCATCCACTTAGTGATGGATTTTGTACCTTTTGTTTGTATCGTTGTGGTCACAGCGCACCTCAGTGCGTTCTTCAACCTTCTCTCTTGGTGCAGCTTAAATCCACCATGTTACTTGCTAAATTTTCTGTCCTTTAACTCTCCTGGATGGGAGCCTCTGTGGAAAGCTTGCTTCAGTCAGCCATTTTGTCTCCACCCTCGAGACACTCATTTCTAAGACTATCTCAAATAGGAGTCATTTAAACAGCTCCAAGTGAACATTCTGGGATTAGACTTGAATTTGCCTTTGAAATGTATGTAATTCTGAATGTGGTCCCCCTTCTTTCTTGATGTTCAGTCTTTCACTTTTAACTCACAATTAAATGTGGATCCTGTTCTAGTTCTTCTTGCCCACTCAGTGGAATCACACTGAACATACCCTCTAGACTCCTAGGTTGAGGGTCCCAATCTGTAGACTTCCCCTGCACGACTGTCCTTGTTGCCACAATGACTTGCACCTCTGACTGTTACTTGCTCTTCAGCTCAATGGGATGTGCCGGATAATCTCTCTGGACACAATTGTTAGTCCTTGGACACTTGCTATCAGTCTTCACGGAGACCAGTTTGTTGCTCGCCGTCCTAGCATCTATGCCCTTCTACCACTGTCTAAGTTAGTTTTCTTTCCATGTCTGCTCCACAGCCCACTTTTACTTCCCAGGGTCTTCTAGGCTTTTCCACCTCATCAATGCCAAATGAGTTATTCCTTAGCTCTTGCTACTGGCTCCCAGCTGCTCCATCTCTGAATAGTGTGCTATCATTTCCAGAACTAAGTGAATTAGCAGCATAGTCTGTGTATAGTGAACAACTGGTCAGTAGATATCAGGACTCAGCACTGAATTCACACTCAGTGAAATAAAGGCTCAAAATAAAATATTGAATAGTAAACATTAGGATGAAGATCTTTTTTTTTTTTTTTCTTTTTTATGTTTAAGATGTGAGCAGATAGTCATGTAACCTGAGCAATAAACTGTAACAAAATACAGCCATAAAACTAATCGAATCCTTTCATTGATTATTAGAGAAGAAACTTTAAAAATACATAGCTCTCTTGCCTGCCTGCTCCCCTGTTTTGTAGTTGATGAAATCAAAGACTTGAGAGGGTAAGTAGCAAAACAAAGACCATACCGACAGTCAGTCAAAGGCAGTGGGTGGGCTCCTGTCTCCTGCTCCAGCGTTCACTGAATAACTGCATAGTGACTACTGTGCCACCAACTAATAATGGAGAGAAAGTAAGCAGTGCAGAGCTCACTTTGTTTTGTTGGCATAAATAAATATGATCAAATAAAATGTTATCACATTTCCCTGATACTGTTTTTTGTTGTTTTTGATAAATTAGCATGCCATCACCATATCTCTGTGTTCTTACTATGGAGCAAAGTTCCAGAATCTTCCTCCCCAAAGCTGGAATACTGTTGACTGCAACCTGTTCTACTCTTGACTCCTCCACTTCTTGGCTGTTTCACTCTGGGGGCACTGCTGTACCACACAGGGCTTCTGTGTCAGCACCTGCAATATAAAGACAACAATTGTGCGTATTTCATGAGATCATTAACAAAGATTAACTGTGCTAATACATGTTAAAACTGTTCAAAGAGTGCCTGGAACATCGTGAGCACTGGCAAAGTGTTAGCTATATTAATAACTAACACGTTGGATTTTGAAACCTGACACTTTTTTTCTTCTAACTCATTGCCACTGATGGAGAGAAAGTCCTTCTATAGCTAGAGGTAAAAAGCTTGCAAGTGTTAAAATATCAGGGAGTTAACACATTGGTGCGAATAAGCTTTAGTCAAAGTCAAAGTGAAAATGAGAAAGTTAGACAGTTTGAAGTTTTGGTAGTGGATGGAGTTCAAAAGTCAAGTACCTAGAAAAGGAGAGGAAATGCAACTGTGGGGAAAGTTATCCGACACCAAGAGATGAACTTCCAAGACTTTCCATTTTTGCATGAAACCTCACCTTATCATTGTGGCTGCAGGAACGGGGCCCAGAGGCACAGGCATGGCCTAGACCTGTGATCCTGCTGTGAGCTGGGGTGGCTGCCCACACTATGAGGGCAAGGTGGTCATGGTTGACTAGGAAGTGGAGACACACCAGACACAGGTGCCGGGCTGTCCCAGGGAAACCATCAGTGGACACACACACCTGTTATCCTGGTGAGGATGTTCCAATCACTTGTGGTGAGCTGTGTGAGTTGTTCTAATCCCTGCTTCACTTTGTGTTTTTCCTATTGTTCCAACCTTAGAGCAGCTCATATGTTTATTTTCTTTCTTTCTTTTTTTTTTTTTTTTATTAAATCATAGCTGTGTACATTGATATGATCATGGGGCATCATATACTAGCATCATAAACCATTTGACACATTTTCATCCCAATATTCAACATAGCCTTCCTGGCATTTTCCCAGTCACTGTGGCATGACATTTACATTTCACATTTGCTGAGTTACACCCTTGCCCTTGTGAGATGCCCCATAGGTGTGATTCCACCAATACCCCTCCCTCAACCCCCTCCCCCCTCCCTCTTCTCCCTTTCCCCCTTTCCCCTATTCTTAGGTTGTGACTGGGTTATAGCTTTCATGTGAAAGCCCTAAATTAGTTTCATAGTAAGGCTGAGTACATTGGGTACTTTTTCTTCCATTCTTGGGATACTTTACTAAGAAGGATATGTTCCAACTCCATCCATGTAAAGATGAAAGAGGATAAGTCTCCATCTTTCTTTAAGGCTGTATAATATTCCATGGTGTACATATACCACACTTTATTAATCCATTCGTGGATCGATGGGCACCTGGGCTTCTTCCATGACTTAGCAATTATGAATAGGGCTGCGACAAACATTCTGGTACAGATATTTTTGTTAAGGTGTGATTTTTGGTTTTCTGGGTATATGCCCAGCAGGGGAATTGCCGGCTGGTGGGAATGCAAATTAATATATTCCTTTTGGAAAGATATATGGAGAACACTTAGAGATCTGAAAATAGATCTGCCATTCGATCCGGCAATTCCCCTGTCAGCCTTAATTTTAATGCTGCAACTCCAAATGGTGTTTTCAAATTCACCTTCCCAGTCACACCAGTCAGTCACTATACTACTGTGTTCTTCCCTGACAAGGCCAAAGATCTTCTGCAGATCTTGGGAAAAATTGTAAGAATCATTAAAAACTGTCATTTGGGGGTCTTTCAAAGCTACAGAATAGCCATGTTCTATCCTGGTATAAGCTTCTGTCATTGCTCTTTTTCAAATCCAGTCTCCCCACAGCAACCACAGCATTGAAGTAAAAATCCAAACCATATCACGTCATCCTTACTTTACTTTTTCTCTCCCTCTTTACATTTAAAAATTATAAAGGTAAATAACTTTATATATGTTTCCGCTGATCTACCTTCCTGGGCTGAATGAAGTTATCTTGCCATATTGTAAGTGCTAAGTAAATATCTTCAAATAACTGAACTAACAAGTAATATTCTTTCTTTATTTGAATGTATATTTAGACTTTAAAAATGATATCTTTTTTTAAGGAAATAGATTATGTTACAGAAACATTTCTGTTTTGATTTTGCTGTTCCTTGATTAAATTGGTTCTGCTAGTATATTTTTAAAGGTGGAAACTGCAAATATTTCCTAAATTTAAACTAAAACACATGGAATTCTAGGAATAATGAAAAGGCAAATTCATTTTTAATTTTCTTTCTCTACCCTTAAATACATTTTAAAGTCATTCTTCTGCCTTCATTAGTTTTTATTAATCTGCTTTCACAGATGACCTTTTTAGCTATGTTATCAAGTACATAGATCAACCTCAATATATGTGGTATCATCTGGGCATATTCCCTGTGTGGAACAGCAATTTTTATTCAATGAGATGGAAGACTCAGTAAAAACAATAAATGCTACTTAATCCCACTAACATCAAAAGAGACTGATTAGTTCATCATTTGATATACTCTGTGAATTTATAATATGTAGAATTATGCTATCATTCCTTAAGGTTTAAAAGATATTACACTTAAAACCAAGATAATTTCAAATTTTAAGTAAAATAAGTCTTTAAAATAAATACATTTCAGTATACAATCTACATACACATATGTTACGCAAATGCTTCCCTCAGACTAGCTAACATTCTTAATGTTCATATTAATAATTAAATTTACTCTATGCTAATTTATACTTTTAGCTTCTGACATTATACTATGCAAGGAAATTGAATATGAACTAGTTAAAAAAGCTCTGTAAAATTTTATATAAAATTTTTTAGATAAAACAATGTAGTTGACTGCTACAATGTTTGCTTTCTAATGAAAGAATAAAAGGCTAAACTATTTTCTTCATTTTTCTAAAAAACTTCACTTTCTATCAAATTAATTATATCTGTCACAATATTGCATTGAGGATGTTAACTTCCTGCCGTATTAGTTTCAGCCACGTATCACTAGTAAAAGTCTATTGATGTTCATATAACAGGAGACTATCAAACAGAGACGTAAATGTGAAGGCATCCATCCGGGCATTCCAAATATTGTAGGATCACACAAATGATACAATGGCGTTAGACACAGATGTTAATGCTATTTGGAAAACTATTTCCATTTAAAATGTTATGAATGAGCTATTAAGGTGTTTGTTATCTTAAATATTATATCCCACTAGGGTCCACATTTTTACATGCATAAAAAGAAGTGAAGGAGGGTGGATAGAAAGCTCTCTCCTAGGAAGCCAATTCTCCTACTTCTTGTTTTAAATTTTTATTATAATCTTAAATTTTGGTTTTGAAATCAGACGTGTTCATTAAGTGCAGGTCAATATTAGTTGTCTTTTACCAGGTTATATAAATTGCCTCCATTAAGTTTTTTTATTTTCTTTCTCACTTTTATTGCTCTAATAGGAATTTATTTTCTGCACATACAACAATTTCATTAGAGAAATTTAGAGGTATTCCAGGGTTATCTGATCTAACAAACATACACATAAAATGGAAAGAAAGGAAATGGACAATCAATGTCATGTATCAAGGATACAGACAGGGCACATTGACATATTTTACGTCCAGTTGGTGAGCAAAGATGCCAGTAAATTCTGACAGGAAGCAGCAGTACTTTTGCTAAATTGCTATAATAAATCGTTAAGCTCTTTTAAAAGCTGGGAGGTGTCATGGGTGGGGGGATGTGTTACATAGAACTTTATAACTCGTGAAAATTAGCTATAAATTTAGGGTATGAAAGGAACAGCAAGAGAAAGATGTAGCCTTTTTTCCCCAAATGTTCTTGGGGAAATATTTAATCTTCTTTTACCTGTCATTTAAAATAATATTTAATTAGTTAGCATAGTTTCTGATAAAGGACAACAGAAGATGCTAAATCATCGTTATATAAAGTAGCATATTTAAATAAATATGGTACTTTGACCTTTTTGTTATTGTTTCAGGCTGTCTTCAAGGAATGAAATCAGTTGGTGAATAATATAACCGCTCAGAGAGTTAAAACTTACAAGGCCTACCCCTTTGTAAACTAGAATATAAACTAAATTTTGTCCTTCTCTGTCCACTAGAGACCTTTGAGAAGAAAAGGAAATATATCCATAGTACTTATATTTTAGTTTGAAAACCAGGGACTAATACGTCTTACTACTAGTTTTATTAATCATATGTTATGTTAGACTGAGGGATATATCTGGTTAATTGTGTAGGTCATTAATTGATCACATGTAATAACTGATATTATGCAAGAAAAGGATATTGTATTTATAGAGAAGAAAAGTAGTAACAAGGAAAATAATTGACTTTTCTAATATCAGGTTACTTACTCTCAGAGCAGGACCCAGAATGTATAGCATGCTGCTCATTTTTTAGTTCAATATCTCATTCTCAAATACTAAATGATGACTTGAACAATTTAAATAATATTTTTAAATTATATAATTGTAACGGCATCCTTTAATGATTTGAAAGTTAATGCTAAAAATATTTGTATGTCATATAAAAATAGTTCTTTTTAGATTTTTCCTTTTTTGCTGCATATGAATTGCAAAATAAACATAAATTTTCCTGATAAAATGAAAACATTATGGATATGCTAAAGGTCATTTTTATCCCATATTTTCTATATTGTTTCCCCCACCAGAATTAACATTTTCCAGTTACAGGATAACACACAAAGTTGTAGAGGTTTGTAACAATGACAATTTCCTTCTTTCTTTCTTTCTTTCTTTCTTTCTTTCTTTCTTTCTTTCTTTCTTTCTTTCTTTTTTTTTTTTTCCCCACTAATGTGCATTACTTTCAGGGATAAGAAGGGATGTGTGAGCCTAGAGGCCAGTATAATCGTAAAGCTGGCTCACTTGCACTTGATTATTGAACCAGCTGAGATGTTAGATGTAATTATTAGCTGAAACGCCTAAATTTTGCTTCTGCATATGGACTAGGCACCTCACAACTTGTTGGCTTATTTAAAAATCAAGTGTTCAGGAAATGGAGGCCAGACAGAAATGTTATCTTATTTTATAATTTAGCCTTTAGAATCACATGGTTCTCTCTTGTGCTACCTTCTCTTCATTAAGACAATCTCAAAGTAACTCCCAATCTTAAAGAGAGATAACCCAGACTTCACCTCTTAATTAACAGAGGAGTCAAAATGCTGGAAGTTTGTGTAAAACCATAGATAGTACCAGGATACTGTTTGGAAAATGCATTCTGCCACGGTTCATCCTCTGCCCACAGCAATAGGAATGTTTTCACCTGAAGAATAAAAAATCCAGATATATATTTTTCCTTAATTCTACCACTTGGAAAAGATTCACAAAGATTCTTGATTCTGTTTTCTTGGTTCTTAGTTTCTCCTGAAATGCCCTTCCTTTACATGAGTCCTTGTGATTTCCTTGAAGTAATTTTGTCTGTCTGGCTCATCTGAGTCATCTAAGAAACAATGCAGAAATTAGAAAAAAGTATTTTAAAACAGATACTATAATTAAACTCAAAGACTTAAAGTAAAATATGCTTATAATAAATTACTATAAGAAAGATTAGCAAGAAATACAAATTATAAAACAAAAATGAAATTAAAATACATATTAAGCAACAAATTCATTAATGGGCTTAATAGCAGAATGAAATTAGAAAAACAGTGAACTTGAAAGTAGATCAAAAGAAATGATAAAATCTAAAAAATATATAATAAGATAAAAATAAAAATATAGTACAATTTCAGTATATAGGGAATACCAGGAGTTGAGAAAGAAAATAAATCAATGATGCATATGTATGCTCAGTATTTCTTCATAAAATATGTATATGTAAATACCATAAATAGGTTATATATAATGTGTGTATTACTATTTCCCATTATTTCTTCATATAATATTATATGTATATAATGTGTTATTATACAGTACAATAGGTATATGAAAAAATTCTGGGCAATAGGATTTTTTCCAAATTCAATTTAAAAAATGATCGAAGGGTACTAGATGTAGTACCAGGTGACAGACATTCAAATCAGATATTAAGAAATGCTTACATGAACAACTTGTAATAGAAAACCGTAACTTTTAAAAGTACATTAGAGAATGTGTCGTGGGTAGTGTGTAGGATTCAGTGAAATATAGTTACTTAAATTTATCACTTGTATTCATGACAGATATTATATATGTGTGTGCCTGTATAATATATATATATATATACACACAGTGTCTGATCACATATATATATGTGAGTTGAAACCAGAGTTGATACAGATGTCTGGGAGCCTGAAAGCATAACAAAAGGAGGGAAGTTAGGAATGACACCACAGATTGTTGGCCTGAGTAAATGAAAACTAAGTTTTTCATTTCTAGAGATGAATAACTGTGTGAATGAGTAAAATTAGGGCTTTGGAGGAAACCAGATCAGTTTGTAGATAATTAAGTTTGAGATGTAGGCTGGGAAGTTGCATATTACAGCCTGAAGTCCAGGAGAAAGACCTAGATTGTTTACAACAGTTCATAAGCCATGATAGAAAGGAAGTGAGTAAAGACATATGTGATGATCCCTGGAACTTACCAAGATTTAAGTCTGGAAATGAGGACTAATTAGAACAGGAAAGCGTGGGAAGAGAGAGTTTGAGGAAAATCCATTCAGCATGGTCTGCTGAAGTCAAAGGGAGACTCTGCCCTTAGAAAAGGGAATTATCAACTGCGTTAAATCTTACTGTTAAGGAAGATGAGACTGAGAATGGATTCTTGCATTTTATCTCTGGGTGTCATTTTGAATAGTGTGGTGATGGAGATCAGAGAATGTTGACAGTGGCTAAAAGGGTGGTGGGGAAAGAGGACCTTGAGACACTGAGTCTCGATAAAACTTTAAACGACATTTTGACCTTCAATGGGCACAGAAACGATATTAGAGTCCAGATCGATGTGTTTTCTGCAGAATGGGGGAGAGTAAACTACGCACATTTAAGACATTTAAAGTGCCTAAGTTTCGACATAGTGTGCCCCATGAAGGTGCCACACAGTCAAGAAACTGCGCACGCCCATTAGCTTAAACACGTGGCATCCTTTTGGTAACACCTTTCTCTAACCTCTCTCTAGGCAATTACTCTTCTGCTATCTGTCACTACATATTTGTATTACCTATAATTTTATATAAATGGAAATACACTGTATGTCATCTTGTTTTGTATGACTTCTTTGATTCAATATAATTATTTTATCATTCATCCCTGTTTGCAATTCAGTAGTTCATTTCATTGTTTTACTGAGTATGAATTTTTCCCTAGTGGAGGCTTAAAAGAGACCCCAGCTCTATACAACACCTGGAAAGCAGCTTAGTGAAAGACTCTGCAGCAGAGGGTCCATTTAAGACAACACCTGGATTCCTGACCTACAGAGAGCTCTCTCCTGTGAGATAATAAAGGTATGTCGCTTACGCTGCTGGTTTTGTGTTAGCATAGCTTTGCAACAACAGATATATTTGTTGATATATATGTTTGATTGTTTGCCTGTTTGTTTATAGGCAAACAATTTGTCTGTTTGTTTGTTTGTTTATATATTCTAGAGAAAAGCCAGATATATCCTTTGCAAATAGTTTCCTTTAGTCTAAGGCTTAACCTAGTATTATCTTAAGAGTTTCTTTTTAAAAACAGGCATTTCACATTTTGTTGAAGTCAATTTATCCATTTTTGTATTTTATGAATCGTATTTTTGAGGCTATAGTGACTTTTTAATGACCAATGGTGCATACCAGAAAAAATCAGGGAACAATTTTAAGACACCAATTGTCAGAAATTTCCCTATATCCACCGAATCCAAATCAGGCAATACAGATTCTATGTGGCTCTGTTCATTAAAAATACAATGTTTGTTGTTTGTTTTAATAGGAGAAAATACTATACTAAATGATATAACTTTATGTCTGTATATATATATATATATTTTAAAATCAAGGCAAAAATATCCTCTACAAATATCCATAGGCTGAAAAAGGGGTTAGTTTTTTCCTTGACTGGGAAATGGACGGCAATGGACATGAATTGTGCCATACATTTTTAATACAAAACATTTAAAAATACATGAAGGAAATTTTCTTTGATAGGATCTAACATAAGGAATCTAACAAGTACTGTGTGTAAATACTTAGAAGTAAATTTTAGTATAATTTAAATAGAATGAGACTATTTAATTATTATTTAAATACTAAAATTGAAAATACAGGCAGCTCCTGTGGCTCAGTGAGTAGGGCGCCAGCCCCATATACTGAGGGTGGCGGGTTCAAACCTGGCTCCGGCCAGATTGCAACAAAAAAATAGCAGGGCGTTGTTTTGTCACATTTTGTCCTATTTGTATAAAGGTATTTGAACAAAAATAGCAGGGGGTTGTTTTGTCACATTTTGTCCTATTTGTATAAAGGTATTTGAACGTTAAAGGTCAAGAGAGATGTTTGCTAGCTGTGTTGCAGTTACTTTTTATTCTTAAATTGTTGTTCTGTGTAGCATGAAACTCTGCCACTCTCCCTGCAGCTGAGTGAACAGAGTGCCAGTGGCATTCTAAAGTAGGTGATCTATAGCTAGGAGGAACTGTAATTATCTTCTTGTACAGATTTGCTTATAAAAACACTTTATACTGGAGAGTGACTATCAGAAAAAAAAAATCAGATCATAAAGCAGTTTAAATCTCAAACAGGATACAAAAAAGATAATAAAATGATGTAGGAGTAGAGAGAAGAACATTAGCAGAAGTCACAACTTCACAGAGTCCAAGAAATAAATAGAGGTGTAAAGAGAACTTTGAAGAGACCGAGAGCCGAGTCACCTTAATTGTGGAATGCTAAGGAGGGAGGAAGCCACAGGACTTCATCTCCCATCCTGAAGCTGTGCTGGAAACACAGAATCATTTTCAATGACTTTCAAGGACTTGAAAACACCCGTACATTTTATGTCTGCCTAAGAAGTGATTAAAACTGTTTTAAGTGAGAAGATTTTCAATTCTTTTACTTTCCTTACGCAAACTCTAAAAATTAAATTATCTGAGGATATGCCTGCCCTTGCAACCTCCCCCTAAATTCCCAAGTGATTAATCCAGCCAATTCCTTAAGTCTCATTAGAAAGTTCATAAAAGTTTTGCTGTGTAGGACCCTTGCCATGTCAAATCTGGACCAAAAGTAGGGGATAGAAATTGTTTTGATGCCAGGCCACTAACCATAATTTTTAGCATCATCAGACTATGATGCTTATTCTTTTTGCCTAAGGGGGATGTTGAACATGTGAGTTGCTGCGCGATGTACTGCATGAATGACTGCACGCAGCCAGAAGTCATCCAAGGCTGACTTCCCACTGCTTTTGTGTTTTGTAGTTGTTTTGTAATTAAAGAAAAACATATTCTAATTAAATTGTTGTTTTATGTATAGGTTGAAGAATATGCCCGTTAACTTGGAGAAAGGAACTTTAAAAAATCCTTAGAGAAAAAACTTGCATTTATAATGCTTTTATAACAATAACATCATCAGCACAGCTACTGCTTTGAATTATTACCTTTTGCCAACTTCTCTGCACCTGTGCCAAGGGCTTTATCAACATTGTCTTTACTTAATCTGCACAAACATCTCTGAAGGTAATCATTATTATTGATATTTTACAGATGATGAATCTGAAGTTTAGAGAAGTTAAATAGTGTGTTCTTTATGATACAATTATTAAATGGCAGGGCTAGTAGGGAACCCAGACTGGTTTGACCTCCAAGCTCATGCTTTGAGCCACCTCATTATCCTGACTTCATGCTCAATAAAGCATGATATGGTATGATGTATGCATTACTTCAGCTAGCTAATTCAAAATTATATGAAGGAGGTCTTCCTAGTGTTGTCATTAGCTTATAGACAGTAGCACACAGATACAGATATTATACTAAAATGCAAGATTATTTATTTAACTGTATCAAAGAGTTTAAGTAAAACTTTTACATTATTGTAATTTTTTTGCATATTATTTACTTTAATTTATTTTAGTGTGAAAAGTCAGCAACTGGAAGATGGTTTACCCAGAAACACTGGCTGCCAGTTCATCTCAAAAGGAAGGAAATTGGTATATGAAAAAGAAAGAATAAAGTAGCAAGTGATCATAGATCAGATATAATTCTAAGAAAAAAGTGCCGGAACCTGCAGGAAATTTCACTGGAAGAAATTATAGAGCAGAACAAGAAGGAGCAAGATATCACCAGATGTGATCTCTTATATAGAAAGCTTCGGAGACTCTGCCAAGACACTGCTAGACTTCATAAATAAATTCAGCAAAGTCCCAGGTTACAAAATCAATGTACACAAATCAGTAGCATTCTGTGCACCAGTAACTAACAAACAAACAAACAATAAAATCAGAGACCCAATACCATGTAAAATAGTTACAAAGAAAATAAAGTACTTAGAAATATACTTAACCAAACAGGTAAAAGATTTCTACAAAGAGAACTTGGAAACACTGAGGAAAGAAATTGCAAATAATACAAACAAATGTAAAAATACATCATAGTCATTACAGGAGAATCAACATTTTAAATGTCTATACTACCAAAAGTGACGTGCAGATTCAATGCATTTCCCATCAAAATACCAATATCATATTTTATAGACCTAGAAAATGTAATTATAGGCTTCTTTGGAACCAGAAAAGAGCCTGAATGGCAAAAGTAATCTTAAGCAAAAAGAACAAATCTGGAGGCATCACATTATCAGACTTTACACTACAAAGCTATAGTAACCAAAACAGCATGGAACTGGCACAAAAATAGAAATATAATCAATGGAATAGAGAACCTAGAAATAAAATCATTCACATATAGCCATCTGATCTTTGACAAAGCAGAAAACATTCCACACTGGTGAAAAAAAGCCCTACTTAATAAATGGTGCTAGAAAAATTGGATAGGCACTTGCAAAAGAATGAAATAGGATCCATAAAACATTTAAATTTAAAGCATGAAACCCTCACAACTCTAGAAGAAAATGTTGGAAAAACTCTTTCAGATACTGGCCTAGGCACAGAATTTATGAAGTAGAATTTATGGTTGCTAGTGGCAACCATAGCAACAAAAAAATTAAATAAATGGGACTTAATTCATTAAAAGGCTTCTGCACAGCTACACAGCTAAAGAAATAATCAACAGAGCAAATGGACAACCTATAGAATGAGAGAAATTTTTACAAGCTATACATCTGATAAAAGGCTAATAACCAGAATTTACAAACAACTCAAGCAAAGCAGCAGGGGAAAAAACAACTCCTAAAATGTGAGTAAAAGAAATGAACAGAAGCTTTTCAAAAGAAGGTATGTGAGGGAGGCAGACTACTGCCAGATGGTACCCAACACGGGGCCCTTGTTGTAATACTCAGGTTTCAATTTATAGGGAAGGGCTGTTTCTCAGAAATCAGTGACAAGCCCCTTTGTAGGGTAAGGGCTGTTTCTTGGAGACTGGCCTAGCTAGGCCCCAAAAGAAAAAAACCTCTGCTCCAACCAGGCTTTCCCACCTTAACAGGCAAAACTCTGCCCCAAATGGCCTTTCCTACTTTAGCAAGCTAAACTCTTCTCCAACTCTGCACCAGCTCCATCCCAAATGGGTTATCCTGGCTAAACAGGCTATATAAACAACTAGATTGTAAGGGAAGCTGCCTTTTCATCTTGGTGGAAAACCCCTTCTAGGTTTATCTGAATAAACCTGTCCTGGTCTTTGAGCTGCATTATCTGTGTCCATCTGTTCTTTACACCTCTCTGTGCTCATCCTTTCTTTACAGTAGACAATGGCCAATAAACATATGAAAAATGCTTGACATCCCTAATAATTAGGGAAATGCAAATTAAAATCATAATGAGCTATCACCCTACCCCTGTTAGAATGGCCTTTATAAAAGAAAAAAATATATATGCCATTGTGGATGCAGACAGATGGAACACTTGTACAGTGTTGGTGGAACTGAAAATTAGTGTAACCTCAATGGAAAAAAATGTAGAGATTCTTCAAAGAAATTAAAGTAAACTGACCACTGACCCAGCAATCCCACTCCCTGTTATTTACCTAAAGGAAAATAAGTGATTTTTCTCAAAAAAGCACCTTCACTTAAATGTTTGTTGCAGCATAATACACAACTGCAAATATGTGGAGTCAACCCAAGTGTCCATCAATTCATGAGTGGATTAAAAAAATGTGATACACACACACACACACACACACACACACACACACACACACACACAGAGAGCATACTATGGAATACTATTCAGCCATGAAGAAGGATGCAACAATTTCAATGGAACTACAAACCACTATACTTAGTGAATAATCCAAAGAATGGAAAAATAAACACCACATGTGCCTGCTATTAATTTGGAACTAACCAATGAGCATGCTTGTGCACAGGAGAAAGTAAAACTTTCAAGCAAGGGGAGAGAGGAGGAGAGGATAGAAGCAAACCTACCTGTGAATGAACATGATCTGGGTGATGGGCACTCTTATCACCTCACACATAACAAAATTGATAAGGGTAACCAAAAACAGCTGTATTCTTATAATATTGTGCATTAAGGAAAAAATGGTAAATCAATAAGTTTAGAAAGATAATGTGGCAGGCCCTGTGCTTTGACATAGCTTAAAAAGAATGGATTAATTGGGAAACTTCTGTGAATTAGTTGATCTATCTGTATATCAATGATATTGGCCTATATCATGTTGTCTAATATAGTACCCAATAGGCACATATGGCTACTTCATTTAAATTTAAATTAATTACAATTACTTAACACAAAAGGTTCAGGTAGTCACACTAGCTGCATTTCAAGTTTTCAAAAGCCAGTTGTGTGCTCTGGTTAGTGAAAATAAGAACATTTCTAGCATCAGAAAGTGTTGTATTGGAAAGTATCAGTCTAGACACCTCCTACACACACAAAGAAATGCCAAATTAGGTTAAGATACTTTCAAAACCTAATCTTCAGACTTGCTGTTAGACAAATACATTTTATCAATGCCCTGTTGATACGAGAATTGAGAAAATAGTGTGTTCCTGATATACAGTAAATAAACAGCTGAATCACTCACTACAAACATATAGATTTACATTATTGTATTTGGTGATTTGGCCCCGTAATGTAGCCTTTGTTTTGAGTGAACGTGAAAAATATTTTTCTATTTCTAAACTGTTTATTAAAGATGCTTAAATGACAACATTACATACATTATGCAAAATCTATGTTGGTGGGTCTAGAATCGGGAAAATTCATTCTTCACCAAAAATACTATGAGCTCCCAAATTATATGTAATGGAAAAATACATAAAAGTACTAAAGAAATGGAAAGAAGGTTGCTCATTAAGCTGTAATCCAGCAATGACCAAACTAACTCATATAAAATTATCTTCACTATTAATAAATATGGGGACATAATGAATAATGTCTAGAAAAAAGAAGCCAGATAAATGCATTTGTAGCTTAGCCCTTTTAAAATAATAACAATCTAGATAAATTATTGGGGGGAAAAAGAAACAAATTAAGACAACTAAGTATCAGCAATAAAAATAGACAAGTAAGCAGTGATACAAAAAAATTATAAATCACAATATGATTATTAACTGTAAATAAATTGGAAAACAAATAGATAACATTATAAAAACCCAGATATATTACTATAGAAGTTATATTAAAAATGCCATGTCTTCCTAATTCTGCACAAAAATTGTTAACCAGAGAGAGTCAAAGTCAATTACTCTTTACTTCAGAAAAACATAATTTAGAAGTTATTGTAGATGTACAAAAGTTATTTTAACTACTCTAGGAACATTTCCAAAATGTTTAAGCAGGTCAGCATAAAACTCTGACAAAAAATTTGTCAGAGAATGCATAATAAAATAAAATGCTTCAAAATACAAAAACATAGTTCAACCTCATTTATTTCAGTAAAATATCCTAAATAAAATACTTTAAATATGACTCAATAACAAATAAATAATAAATGGGTCACTGACCATAAGCCAATAAAATGTATCTTGAGTATGCAATTTTTAATATTAGGAAATAAAATAGTATAATTTAGTACAGTAATATAACTTAGATTATGTGAAAGTAAAATGCATTATTTTATTGGTAGATTTTGAAAAAAAGAGAAAAATTTCACTTCCATTGCTAGATTAAAAAAAAACTGCTAAAGAAAGAATAGATGGCTATAATTTCATACAATATGTATGTATAAATATATGTGCCTATATTTATATCAATATTTTTATTCATATGTTACTTTACCTATATAAATATATTGTGTGTATATTTGAAACTAGAGACATCACAAACCTAATGTGGAAATAAGCATAATAAATATCTGCTTCCACTCCTATCAGGTCCTTTCCTTCTTACTTGTCCACTTGTCCCATCTTAATGAAATGCAGGTGGAAATAACTGTCATTTCCTGGTAGAATCTAGTTTTAAGAATTATACCAAGGCTTGGTTAGTATAATTTTTCCTGCGCCACAAGAACAATTTTATTCAAGCAGAGGTTGTTTGACCTGAAATTTTGTAGAAATGGAGATAATTTTTAAGAAAACTACTATTGACATGAATGTAAAAAGTAAACATGTAGGTCATGAAGTTTTGTCACTGCCACCCCAGCAAAAGAATCTAAATTGACACGTATGGATGTCTAATATCACGGTAACATAGCATTCTTCTGGAAGTAGTGAACACTGAAATTAGACAAGAGATGAAGAGAGAAAGGCAGAACAAATGTAAAAACAGGAGAGACAACTTTTTATTATGTGCAAAAAAAGAGTGCTAGAAAAAACTAGCAATAGTTGTTCAAAAATATTTTAGAAATAATTAAGGAATTAAAAAAATGCAGCTCCATGAAAAAATAGTACATTTTTGAGAAATCCTGAGAAACTATGTTTCTCTTCTTCTGATATTCACATATGTTTCAGTGTGAAGGTTAAAGCCTTCAGACACCACAGGTGTGAGATTTTCTTCCTCAAGGGAATAAAATGGCTAGCAATTTCTATCCTTCTACAGATTTCTGCATTATCTGTAGGTAAGTTTTCTAGGATTTTACATTTGCTTCACATATGCCTGCAAAGCTTCAGTTGACCTAAAATCTCTAACTGTTCTAGTATTTTGCTTATCAATATTTACTGTTACCAATAAAGAATAGAGATGAACTTTTCTTCTGAACCATGTCAAATAAAGTGATATAAGAGTGGTTCTAAAAACTGCCGAGCATCCCTGTTTCAGCTGAGATAAATCAGCCACAATGTTTGCTACAGGTGAAAATCATCCATGCCCCTCCTTACTCAAAGCGGATGCACAGAACTGCTTGGAGAGACAAAGGAAAATAAAAGTGGAAGGAAAAAAGTGTTTTTTCTTTGGTGGTTTGAAATAACAAAAGCAGAATGTCACATATAGTATGTGAATTAACTGCTCTTTAAAGCATTGCACACAAAAATTATACAGGGAAAACATCATGATTATTAGTGTACCATCACAATTTTTGAGTACTTGAAAATTATTCTATTTTTAAAATATTGAATTAAATATTAAAGATCTCATAAAGAAAAAGTTGTTCTGAAAATCTTGGCAAGCATTTAAAACACTATAACGTTACACAATTAAACTTTTATCAAACTGCTATCATGAAGAGTTTAGAATAAATCAGGGATACACAGAGTTCTAATCAACGAAGTCAAATCACACTGTAGACCACAAATACATTTGGAAATTCAGAAATAAAAATAGAACATGTAGCGTGTTGTAAAAGTTAAAAAAGAAATTTAATCAGTAGCCCATGAGAAATCTAATTTTGTCTTTTAAAAAAGCTTTATCTAAATTCTCCTTAATATGAAAACAAAAACTCTAAGTGGATAAGAATTTAAATGCATATTAATAAAAAATAAGTTATGATATTACTTATAATAAGTTAAATTGAAAGTTTTAAAAAATGATATTAGAGAGAACACATTAGAAAATATAATACAAAACCTGAAATACATAAAGAAAATATTTCAGAAGTTGGCTACAAAGAAATTAATTTATAGCAGGAAATATCAATGTAAAGGTTAACACTGGAATCATTGGCTTGGCATACAGTTAATTTCTTAAAATTGAGGTACCCTTACAAATTACTAATAAATGAATGAATATTATAAACTAACATATAAATACATAGTATAGGACAGAATAATGGAACAGAAAGAGATGAAAGCAACGAACTCCTACTTAATGAAATATAACATTCCAATAAAAATATGGAAGGATGTTAAAAGACTGTAAAAGACTCAAGTTGATGGATTACATGTTTTGGTGAAAACTATCCTATCCTAACTACTGATGTGAGTACATATATACTGAGGAGAAAAAAAAAAAGCTGGTAAAAGTTATCACTATTTTATGTGAGTTCACGTTTTATAATGGTGAAATTGTTTCTAGAATATTTTAAAAATAATTGACTGCAAATATAAATGCACAAGACATGGATGGCATTTTATTGTTATTAAGGTCCAAACTAGCAACAATTATTCATAATACAATCTGACTAAATAAAGTGAGTTTATTAACATATAAATTGTATTGCCTTTTTAAATGAGGTAGCTAAAAATTAAAGTTCAAAATAAAAAAATGAGAAGTAAATTGTAGAAAAGTATTAAATATATAATGTTGTTAACCACAAACATATACACACTTAGAAATTCACAGAAAATACCTGGAAAGTAAAAAAGAAACTGTAACATATAGGCATTCACAGAGAATGGACTGTCATGTAGTTATTGAAATTGTCATGGGGTTATTGAAATTCAACTTTTTTAATCTATCTGGAATTGTTCTTTTTTAAAGATTAGTAACACTACATAAAAGTAATAACCAACCAACAAATATAAATTATCACTTTAAATATCTTGACAAATGATTGAACTTTTACTGGTATTGCTCACATCTTTTTAGATGTTTGAGCATTTTTTTCAAAGATTAAATAAGCATTGCATGTATTTTGCTACATGAAGTCAGGATCTGATCACTTCTTTGATACTTGAGTATTAAAACTATTATGACATAGAAAAATTTATGTAAATTTATTTACTGAAATAAGATTTTTTGATGTAATATTTTCAAACATCTTTGGACTCTTTAAATTTTGGCAAATATCAATGATACCAAGGAAAAGCAGATATATAGTAATCAATAAAATATAGTGCTTAATTTTTAGTCTCTTTCAATTTATGGTGCATCTGTTAATTTGTTAATACATATTTTCATCATGTTTCAGAATATAAAATATTATGTATTTTTAAAATTCATTTTTACTTTTATTATTTATTGAAAAAAAGTAAAATTTTTCTTTTAAGAGGCTATAATAACAGAAACGCAATTATATCATATAAATTTCTTCAAAAGAGGCTCTTATTGTTCTACTAAAACAATTTGTAAAATTAATGACATTTGAAAAGTATATGTTTGACTTCAAAAAAGCAAATTAAAATTATTACATATAATACAATCATAATTTTTAAAATATATGAATATATATAGCTACCTACTTCTTAATATAAAATATGTATGGATTATGAAACTGTCAAAGACTTACTCATAATTTATACAGATTTCTAAGAAAGACTAATGTACCTGATTGACAACCAAACTGAAGAGTGCTCCCAGTTAATCTTTACATATGGTGTAAAACAAGAGTATAATTTCATTTTTTGTATGTGAATATCCAGTTTTCCCAGAACCATTGATTGAGGAGATTTTCCTTTTCCCATTTTCTTGGTGTTCTTGTCAAAGATTAGTTGACCATATGTTTGTGGGTTTATTTCTGGGCTTGCTAATCTGTTTCATTAGTCTATCTGTTTGAATGCTTACCCATACCATTTCAATTACTATAGCTTTGTAATATAGTTTAAAATCAGGGAATGTGATGCCTCCAGCTGATCTTTTTTCTAAAAATTGGTTTGCCTATTCAGGGTCTTTTGTTGTTTCATGCAAATTTTATGATTTTTTTTTTACTATCTGTGGAATAGTATTGGAATTTGATCAGCATTACATTGAATCTATAGACAATGTTGAATAGTATGAATATTTTGCTAGAATAATATTATTTATACTAATCCATGTACGTGGAATATCTTTTCTTCATCTCCTTCATTTTTTGTTAAATACTGTCTTACAGTTTTTAGTGAATATATCTTTAATTTTCTTGGTCAAATTTATTCCTAAGGATTTTATTATTATTATGCTCTTTTAATAGCATGTTGTTCATTTATATGTTCTTCATTTCCTTTTTAAATAGTCCATTGCTTTTTTATAAAAACACATCTCATTTTTTAATATTTATTTGCATCTTTGATTATACTTAATTTTTTATTAGTGCTAATCAGTTTTGTGCAATGTTTAGATTTTTTATGTATAAGATTATATTATTTGCACAAACTTCTTTTCCAGTTCAGATAATTTTATTTCTTATTATTGCTTAGTTTCTCCAAAATCTTCTTTCATCTTTTATGTCAAAATATGATGGAAGAAAAATGGTTTTGGTTCTGTGTATTAATTTATTATGCATGAGTCAGGGTAATACATGTGCCCAGTACTCAGATTTTGTTCTTTGTATCCAGTAAATTGACTTTTTTGCTCATCCTTCCCCCACACTCCACTTTATTTCCAATGAGTTTTACATCTCTCTGTACATGTGTGTTCACCGATTAGTTCTAATTTCATACCAAGTGCACATGGTGTTTGTTTTTTCATTCTTCAGATAATTAAGTAAAAATTGTGGTTACTAGTTCCATGCAAATTGTTGCAAAAGACTTTAATTCATCCTTCTGCATGGCTGAGTAGTATTCCATAGTATACATATGCATATGCCATATTTTATTAATCCATTCATCAACTGATGCACACTTGGGTTGATTGTATATCTTTGAAATTGCATAATATGATTCAATAAATATTCAAGTGCAGGTGTCTTTTTGATAAAATGACTTTTTTTCCTTTGGGTGAATAGTCTGAAGTGGGATTGTTAGATGAAATAAATGGTAGATCTACTTTTATTTCTATGAGGAATCTCCATACTGTTTTCCATAGAAGTTACACTAAATTACAATCCAACAACAGTGTATAAATCTTCTTTTATCACTGCATATACTCCAGCATCTATTGTTTTGGGACTTTTTAATAAAAGCCATTATAACAGGGGTAAGATGATATCTCATTGTGGTTTTAACTCACATTCCCTGATAATTAGTTATGTTGAGCATTTTTCATGTTTATGCACCATTGTCTATCTTCTTTTGAAAACCTTCTGTTTGTGTCTTTTGGACACTTTATAATGAGATTGTTTGACTTTTTATTTGCTAATTTGCTCTAGTTCTTTGTAGATTCTGATTATCAGATGTAAAGCTTGCAAATATTTCTTCCATTCAGTAGTTTGCTTTTTGCTCTCCTGATTATTTCCCTAAAAACAGAAGCTTTTTAATTGAATTAAGTCCCACATGTTTATTTTATTTTATTTTCCTGTGGTTGTCATAGGGATCTTCTTCATAAATTCTGTCACTAAAACAATAACTAGAAAATTTTTTTCAACATTTTCTTCTAGAATTATTATGATTTCATGGCTTACATTTAGGCGTTTTATTCTTCTTGAATTAATTTCTGTGAGTGGTAAGAGATATGTATTCTGTTTCACTTTTCTGCATGTGCCTATTTAATTTTCTCAGCAGTATTTATTGAATAGGGCTTCTTTTCTCCAATAGATACTACCATTTGCTTTGTTAAAGATCAATCGACTCTGTATGGATGGGTGTCTGTTTCATGGATTGATGTCTCTTTTTTTGTGCTAGCTCCATGCTGTTTTGGTGGCTATAGCCTTGTAGTATAATTTAAAGTTGAGTTATGTGATTCCTCCAGATTTATTCCTTTTGTAAGAGATTTATTTGTTATTCAACCTATTTATCAGATTCAGATAATAAAATTATTTATTTTGAAATATGACATTGCTATATTATGAGAATTGCATTGAGTCTGCAAGTCATCTGAACTTACAATGTGAAGCATTCAGCCTTTTGTCCAACTCAGATTTGAACCTTTGCTTTAATTGCTAGACTATTAGTAAAACCTCACTCTACAGACCATTCCACTTGTACATACTATAACAGACTTTTTGAAATCATGCTAGGGAAACACTTTATGGTTTAGATCTGAAAACAGCATTGGAAGTAAAATAATGATGTTTCTTAAATACATTAGAAACCAGATTGCAATATTAAAATTTCTATGTAACAAATAATTTTATGAGAATTTACTTTTCATAACCAACCATCTTCTTGAGGAATGCATTTAAGTGTGATTGTGATAGCTTTAATAGTTACTTCATGGTAAAAATTTATAACTATAGCTATAACTATATTTATTTTATAAAAAATTTATAACTATAGCTATAAAAATTTATAACTATGACTATTACTGACTATAAACACATGGTCATTTAGGAACTTTTTGCTTAAATATAAATCATAATCAAAACGACAGAACTTTCTGTAGACAATTTATGCTATCAATACTCATATAGCACAATTCATTTATATGCCTAGAAAAGCTATTTGTCGTGACTATTTTGCTTTGAAAAAAACCTAAAACATCATTAAATTCTACTTGCTTTCTTTCAAATTGCCATAGGTAACTCATTTATTGACTATTTTAAACAGCAAAGAGGCTTTAAAATAGCATTAAGGCATGTCATAAATAAAGAGCTTTTAAGTAATTCTGCTTAATAATGTAATATCAAGTTAATAATAACAATCGAAACCAAGGGTGTCAATGTAATAACTGAGATGAACATGGGATTTTTTTGCTGAAGGTGTCTTTGAGGTTGTTTGTCAAATGAAGAATTTTCAAAATAAAAAATTCCATAATGCTAGTAAACAATCATTATTAAAAATAACAAAAATACAAATCTTTTATTTGACCAGATCTATAGAATCACTAGACAATAAAATGTATTCCAAATAAAGGCCTCATTAAAAAATAATTTTCATTATTTTTATTTGTATAAAACTCTACCTCTTCCTGAGTTTAAGATTGTTAAATAATATTGGGAAGACGGAGTACTAAAATTAGAGGAAAAAGTAATTTTGTATTTGGAGTGGTTGTGCCATTTTAATACATTTAAGGTTTAATTTATGAAGTAACTAATGCAAAATTCAAATGTGATACATCACCTTTATTCATTTGCCTGCATTGAGCCCTCTTTGAATCCCTGAGATGAATCCCACTTGGTTATGGTTAATGATCCTTTTCATGTGCTGGTAAATTCTGTCTGTAGTATTTTGTTGATGATTTTTGCATCTATGTGCATCAGGGATATTGACTTGGAGGGCTTTTGTTTTGTTTTGTTTTGTTTTCATTTGTTTTTTTTCTTTCATGTATATCCTGGTCTATTAAAATGAGTATAGGAGTATTCTCCCCTTTCAAGTTTTTTAGGGATAGTGTGAGAAAGCATTAGTTCTTCTTTAAATATTTGTAGAATTATCAGTGAAACCATCAGGTCCTAGGCTTTTCTAAGTTTAGGAAATTTAAAAGGCAAACCAATGACCAGGAGGAACTATCAGAGACAGTTCTAGAATGAATTTTGTATTCATACCAAAGAATAATTGGTATGAATACTGAGAAGAAAGAGAACCCAATAAGTAATGTACCAAATTTAGAAAAAGACTCTTTATTAAAAAGATATAGGAATAAGCAGTAAATATAAAAATTGATATTTCACATCTTTACTCATCGGAGGAATGAAAATTAAAACCACAGTGAAAAAATTCTTCACACACATTAGAATGCCTAAAATAATAATAAAATAGTACAATAGTAAGTGTTGGTAGGTATTGGAGCAATTGAAACTCTCATATATTTTGACTATTTTGGAAAATAGTTTGGCAGTGTGATACATATCATATGGTCTAGCTATTCCACTCTGAACTATTTACATAATATATATGTTAACATATGCCCCACATGTGCCCATAAAATTTTCTTTGTATATATGAGCCAGCCATTGTTAATACTGTTTTTCATACTACATGGTTGGATACTTACCATACAGTCCTCATATATGTTAGTAACTTTATTCAGAATTTTTTAAAAAAATTAGTGGGTTTGTGAACTAGCCTGTCCTGGTGGGGAAGGAAATCTGTGCAAGCACAGAGACAAGCAGCTTGCCTGCACACACCAGCAGAGCTAAGACTGGAGTCGCCTGTGGCCTGACCTTCAACGAGGGAAGGGATGCTGTTCACACTGTGGATGGAGGTGAATTTGCAAAACAGACTTACTGCTGAGATGGACTGCAACCGTAAAGATCACTGCTCCTCTTATCTACCCACCAAAGGAAAAAATAAAAATAAAAACGGATTTAATACACATATCCCCACTCCCAGTCACCTGAGCACATACAAGATCCCACATTAGGTTTGAACTGAGATCTGCCGTTTGGCTTTGGACTAGATCATCTTGTGGATTTGAACCCTGACGAATCCCTTGCTGCCCCACCCCTTTCTCTCTCCTTTGGTTCTCAACCTTGGGTTCAGATCAGTCCTCCTTTTTAGCTTCCGTGGAATTGTTTTGTGTCTGCTTTTTTACTAGTCTCCTCTAGTGCCATCCACTGGCTTTACTCAGACACACACATGCACACACACAATTTTAACTTGATTTTTTTTTTTTTTGTAAATCATGTACATAATGTCAATTTTTTATTATAGGAAGTATGCTTTGATGTGCTAGCATAACTACTCTAGCTTATCGTGTACCATAGTAATATGTGGCCTCAGATTGAGTACCCATGAATTATTTTTAGTACTTTTATGTAAAACTTGCCTTCCTCCTTGCCCTCAACTTTGTTTTTTTTTTTTTTTTTTTTTTGTAAATAACTAAAGATTTGTTCTTATTAAGAAAAAAAAAAAATAGAAATAACCCAAATGCACATCAACATATGAATAGATGAGCTTATGGCCAAATTCATGCAAGGGAATATAACCCAGAAAAAAGAAAAAGCACACAACCAGCAAAATGAGTATGTTCGAGAACGTGTTGCTTCTTTTTGTCTGTGTGCATGTGGGTGTGAAGGGTGGCAAAACGGACAACTATATATGATTATTTCACTTACAGTATATTCAAAATCTGAGAAAAATTAAACCACACTGATGTAAATCAGATCAGTACTTGATAGGAGTTGAGTACCAAGGGCCATAAGAGAACTTTCTAAGGTGATGAAAATACGTGACTAATTCGAGCACTTACACATGAGTTTATTCATTTTTCCAAGTTATTACCTGTACACTTAAATTATTGCACTTTAAAAAATAAAATATTTATTATTAAAAATAGTTTGAGATTAACAGAAAAATTGTGAAATGGTTCGGAAGTTCTGATATACCCAGCATCCAACAAGTTCTATAGAATATTTCTGTTATTACACCTTGTATAAGTATGGCATACTTTACTTAAGTTTTCTTAGTTTTTACCAATACTCTTTTTCCTGCAGGAACTCATGTAAAATGCCATATTACATTTGCTAATCATGGGTACTTCAGCTTCTCTTTGCTGTGACAATTTCTCAGACTTTCCTTATTTTTAATAATATTGAGGAGCCCCGGATCAGCTATTTTGTAAAATGTTCCTAAATATGTCAGATATTTTTCACATAATTATATGTATTTGGCAAAAAACCCACAGAAGTTCTGTTTTCATTACATCATTTCAAAATTACATACTAACAATTAGACTATTCACTGTTTATGTTAACATTACCAGTCTAAGGAAATGTTTGACAGGTTCCTCCACTGTAAATTTACTCTTTAACCCCCTTGGTACTCTGTAGTCTTTGGCAGAAAATACTTAAGTAAATTCAGACACAAGGAGCTGGAATTATGCTTCATTTCCTTAAACATAGATGTTTTTCAAAAATTATTAGGAATTTTTCTACACATGAGTTATATCTTCTCTTCCATTTATTAAATATTTATTTATTCATTAATTTATTTATATCTACATGGACTGAAGGATATTTATTTTAGACTCGGTATCATGACCCAATACTATTTTGCAGCCAAAATTGTTCCAGCTTTGGCCTGACCTCATTGAGAATTCTTTTAGATCACTCTTATATCCCATCATATTTTTAGAGAACTTCCTTACTCTCTGGAACTGTACCATAGTCCTGGCTCATCTTGTAATCTCCTGCCTTAGTCCTATACTCAATTATTTCTCCAAGGAGCCCTTGCTCCTTTCGTTGGAAAATTAGCAACCAAGATGTCACCAGTAGGTAAAATTTTAGCTATTAAGGTATAGATGCTTCTAAGATCTCTAAGCTGACAGAACAAGGAATATATGCTGTAACTAAACTGTGCATGTACACATATCTGCTAATAACTCTGTACATAACTTTCTTTATGTATACAACCTAATTAGATAAACAGCTACTGCTAGAATTGCTGGATCACAAACATACATCTAGCTTTGTAGGAAACTGCTAAACTGTCTTAAACATGATTATACCATTTCTCATTCCCAGTGGCAATGAAGGGGAATCCTGTACTCTGATTCTCACCAAGAGTTGATATTGCCAGTTTTTTGGATGTGGATTTTATCCTTTTATTAGACGTGTAGTGGAATTCTATTGTTGCATTAATTTTCCTTTCCTTACCGACAAATGGTATTGAGTATCTTTCATGTTTTTTTTTGCCATGTACATAACTACATTTCTTTCAGCAAGATATCTATTTAAATCTTCTATTTTAAATTCAATTGTTTCTGTTTTAAATGTTAGATATAAGAATTCCTTGTATGTTTTTAGATCCAACTTCTTTTTCAGTTATATATTTTGCAAAAATTCTCTCCCTTGCTATGACTTACCTTTTAATCTTTTTAGCACTGTCATTTGCAGAAGAGAAGTTTGTAACTTTAATGAAGTTCGATTGATCTAACTTCCTCCACAAATTTATTCCAGTGCTGTCTGTAAAAACTAATCCTCATGAGAGAATCTTGAACCTCAATGAATGAGAAGTTGGTAAGGTTCTTAGAGATAAAACCCATGAAAGTATGGTTATCTCCTAAGACTGCAGCTAAGCAATTTCAAACCCCCTAGCAAATTCACACTCAACCACTAGAAATTCATCAAAATCACCATTGAAATGTTTCCATCAGTTTCTGGCTCTATCAGCTTCTCCAGAAAAGGACAACTTGCCTGTGACTTTCTAGATTCACTGCCTTGCCAGATTTCAGGGTGGCAATTTGCTTTGCAAACTCAGTTACCTGATGGATCTAAAAAAAAAAAAAAAAGCCATTGGTTTTTGGGGGGTTTGTTTGTTTGTTTGTTTATTTTGTTTTCTTGTTTTTTTGTGAGATGCAGTCTTGATGTGCTGCTCCAGGAGAGTGCAGCAACCCGATCATAATTCACTGCAACCTCAAACCACTGGGCTAAAGCAATCCTCCTGCCTCAGCCTCACATGTAGCTGGGTATACAGGCATACCCCATGATACCTGGCCAATTATTTTAATTTAATTATTTTATTTCATTTTTGAGGCAGTCTTACTCTGCTGCCCTGGAAGAGTGCTGTGGCATCATCATAGCTCACAGCAACCTCAATCTCTTGGGCTCAGGAGTTCCTCTTGCCTTAGCCTCCCAAATAGTGGGGATTATAGGCATGAACCACCCACCCTGCTCGTTTTTCTATGCTAAGTAGACACGTGGTCTCGCTCTTGCTCAGGCTGGTGTCAAACACTTGGGTTCAAGCACTTCTCCTGCGGCAGATTCTCAGAGAGAGCTACTGGTTTCATTTAGCTTTTTCTCAAAGAAACACTGTTCTTTCCTAAGAATCTGAGTGACCTTCCAAGTCTTCACATGTTTCGGCTGAAACTGAAAGCCAGCAGCATTTTTGTATATAAATTGTACCTCAGTAAATTTGATTTTAAAAAAGCTATGTTAAAATAAACTATTGCTCAGTTGTATAATATACATCACTGTAGTAAGATCTGACACAAAAAGACAATGAATGCAAAGTCATTTCCAAATATGAACTCTGTTGCTAATATGCCAATATTTCCATAATACATTTGGTCAATTTAGGAAATGTATCATAATATGCATGCATGTCATATTTAATTTATTTCTTTTGTCAGGAGATTCCTTTTGATTGATCATCTTTAAAATTACCTAAAAAACACCAACTGCTACTTAAATGTTTAACAAATGAACAAAACACACACGAAGTAAAATTTATTATGAACATAGTTAATCAAATTTTTAAAATTCATCTGCCAGCATTGTCAACATTGGTAAATACAACAATGATAAGAAAAAACAAAACAAAACAAAACAAAAAAAAAACAACTGCACTGATATCCCTGGAGCTTGATAGTAAATCTGGCTGCAAACAAGATAAGCAAAGCAAACTTATTTCTCCTTTCATTGAATAATTTAGATAATTTTGAACTTTTCACTATGTTTCCATTCAAAAATATTCAACAGTTTATATGTGGATTAGGAGGAAACATTTTTGCATCATATGTTACATAGATTTTATACTTGTTTTGCATAACAGTCACAAATACATACAAGCAATGAAAATAAGCAATAAACAAGGCAATGGAAATAAATGTAGTAATTTTGGAGGAAGAAACTTAAAGAGGGAGAAGTAGCACAGATACTATTAGAATTTCCTGCACTCCCATGTTTAAATGGCATAGGCTGAACGTATCTGTCTATATACACAATGGCCAAGATTCTACAAAACTTCATCAGACATGGGCCTTTCTGGATATACTGGCTTATCTGGATAAGGACATGTCTTACATTTTTATTTATGGATTAACCTACAAGGGCCTAGGCAACACTAAGTTTTCATAAATAAAAAGAAATGTATTAATTGATCTCCAGTCACCTGAGAGTACATAGGTGAGTGCTAAGGTCTCCACGCTATTATAAGTACTTGGGGGAGCCTTCCTGCTCCAGCAATCCTTGCATAAGATACATTACACACATAGAATGGTTAGGTACAGATGAGCAATTTCTCTAAGACACACACACACACACACACACACACAAAGATGCAATAGGACTCCAAGACCTTCTTGATTTGTGTTTCACCAATATGGTAACTTCAAACATTATACCAACTTAAAAAATAAAAAAATTGAGCCAAGGATGTAAAATACTTAAATCACTTTATATTTCCTTTACCTAAGTGAAATGTACTCAGAGATATGCTATTGGGATTATCATTTTAATAGTAAAAGGATTATAAGAGTAGAAAACAAAAATGTTCTTGAAGAAAGTTTTAGCTTTTAATTTTATCTTTTCTAACTAAGAATACAAATCACAAAATGTCAACGTTTTTATTCATTTTTAAATTTGAGGAGATGTGATGGTTGTAGGTAGATAATCCAATGATCCCAACAAGCTGAAGCTATTTAGATATAAAATCTATTTTTATAATGAGAATTAACTAGATCTGTCCTACTTGAACTCATTTTCTTCACACACTTACTTCTATCTTTTATTTATTTATTTATTTTATATATATTTTTTAATATAGATAAAAATATGCACTATAGATGTGGCCCGACCTACTACCCTCCCTCCACCCAAACCTCCCCCCTCCCTTCCCCTTCCTTGGTCCTTTCCCCATAGTCTTGTGGTATAGTCGGGTTATAGCCTTCATGTGAAAGCTATAGTTTAGCTTCATAGTAGGGCTGAGTACATTGGATACTTTTTCTTCCATTCCTGGGATACTTTGCTAAGGA
>CAUYPK010000900.1:0-12715 GCA_963574355.1 Loris lydekkerianus | reverse complement strand
GGTGACTGGGAAAATGCCAGGAAGGCTATGTTGAATATTGGGATGAAAATGTGTCAAATGGTTTATGAAGCTAGTATATGATGCCCCATGATCATATCAATGTACACAGCTATGATTTAAAAAATAATAAAAAAAAATAGAAAATGTGTCAAACAATCTATGAAACTAGTGTATGGTCTCCATGATCACATTAATGTACACAGCTATGATTTAATAAAAAAAAAGAAAGAAAAATGGACCAATTAATATATACAAACATCATATAAAATGGTATATGTATATATATATATGTGTATACATAATGTGTGTGTTTATGGGGGGGGAGAGAAATTAAAACAAAAAACCAGATCTAATTCTACTATATCAAATAAGTAACCTTAAAAAGTTAATGCTGAGTGAAATTAAAGGGGGACGCCAAGAATATGGTAACATTTATATAAATTTTAAACATATAAATACTTTATATCATGTGCAGTAAAAGTGTAAAAGCATAAAGATAAGGTTCCCACCACCTGTAGAAGAGTAGGAAGAGGGAAGAAGAAGAAAAGGTAACAAGAATGGGTTAAAAATATTTTAACTGTATGAGTAATTCTTTTGTTTTTAATCTAACATAAATAAGACAAAGCTTCAATGTTTATTAAATCTGAGTATTGGATATTGCGATATATATATAGACCATGTATATTTGTTTTTATCCACAGTTCCTGATTCCTAACTCCTTTAGCCCTTGTTGCATCCTAAGTGGCTAGAAACAATAAGCGTATTTCGTGTTCAAGTATTTGGCCTTCTGTCCTTGGCTACTGAAGAGCTACTGAGTGATAAATGTGAAAGACAGTGTTTTGTGATACTGTTGGAGCACTGTAGGCCTCAGGAGCAGCCTCAGGAAACAGACTCTCTGACCTCCTCCTCCCCTCCTTTCTTCTGCATCCCCCCACTTCCCTCACAGTCCCCAAAGTAGTCTTTAGGAACTAAAAATATTCCCTAATCTTTCCCACACTCTTCAATCTTGGGGATGCCCATAAAGAAATTCTTTGACCTACCTTGTCATAAGACCCCATTTCAGAAGGGATCCTGCCCCACACCCTGGAGGGAAGACTGCTGAAGAGACAGGCCAAGAAAAATCTGCAGACCATACTTGCTAGGTTTCCCCCCACATTCTATTAGTACTGAATATATCCTTCTGCACAATCACATATTTATAGATTATCCATGTTTCAATCATGCCTACCCAATGAAGTCTCCATAAAAGGCCCAAGAGGACGAGGTACGGAGAGCTTAGGGATAGCCGAGCTGAACACTTGGAGGCCCCTGGAGGCTGGTACAACCAGGAGGGCACAGAAGCTCCACCCCCTTCCCATGTTTCCTGCACTATGCATCTCTTCACACATAACCTTTGTTGTGTCCTTTGTAATAAGCCAGTTAACAGTGTTTTTCTGAGTTCTATGAATTGCCATAGCAAAATAATCAAACCCTGATCAGTACAAAGCACAGGGAAAACAACCTGGGCTTGACATTGGCCTTGGAAGTGAGGGGCAGTCCTGTGGGATGAGCTCTCAACCTGCAGGGTCTGATGCTGTCTCCAGTAAGTAGTGTCAGGAAGGATGTGGTATCAACTGCAGAACTCCTTGCTCCATGCATGGGTAAAAACCTCCATATTTTGTGCTATGGGAGCAAAGAAAAAAAAATGGTTTTCTTTCTACATACACATATAATTATTTATTATTTTCTTATCTGTGAGTTTTTAATCTTTGAAATGGTTCTTAATATTAAAAAATAAAAAGTTCTACATGGCTATGATTTAATAATAATGATAATAATAAGTTCTCTGTAGGCCTCATAGTCTTCTAAGTCCACAAGCTTTGGAGTCTTAGCTCTTTCCAGGACAGTCCAATTCATTCACCCAAGGAGAGGAAGCAACAAACATGGTAGCAGCTACATGGTGTCCCTGATGTTGCACTGAGCCAGTTCAGCTTAGTCCTCAGCAGAGTCAAGGACAGAGGGTCTTAAATTTAGGCCCTGCTAAAACCCAGGAATACACTGCCTAGCCACAGCCACTTCCATGATCCTGTTGCTTATAATGTGCATGCAAAGGGTGACACAGAGAAAGAGCAAGACCCAGGTCCCCAAATCCAAGTTATTTCTAGCTCCCAGGCACAACCTGGGCAGGATAAGTATACACACACAGCACACACAGCCAGTTTCCCCAGCACAGGCCTGGGCCACTGGGGTAGAGGCAGGCTAGTCTGTCCATCCACTCTCTTAGCACAGGACCATCTTTCTGTCCTTTCCTCTGCCCAGCCCTTCCTGCATAACCAGATACACTACACTCCAAACACAGTAGAAACTCCCACTCCTCAGTGTCCCAGGCACTTCTCAAGGCCTGCTTCCATTTCCTATCCCATAAAGGTGACATCTCCTCCAGGAAAAATACAAACTGGTTATCATTTGGTAAATAAGAGATGTGCATATTCTCCTAAACCAGAAGGGTGTACATTTATTCAAAAAATATGAAAGCTGCCATTGTATAAGAAGACAAAACTTTAAAAAAATGAGAATACACAGAAGCATAGAATTTGACAAAGGACCACAGAGTTACTGTTAGCTATAGCTAGACTCCATGGACCTGTTTGGGGGGGGTCCTCACCCTCCAGTCATCCTTTTTCTAGAAGTTTTTCTTACCTGGAAGCTAAGAATACTGGCATCTTAATTGAAGGAGGCTCTTGACTGGCCCATAGCAAGGTTTGGTAAAACTTTTAAGTATCCTCTAAACTACCATTTTACAAGGGAAAAAATCTTTGCCCACACAATCATAGATGTTTTTGTTGCTTATCAAAGGGATTTTCTTACTCAACTATATGTTGTTAAATATAATGGTGCTAAGCATATAAAAAGCCTGACGTTTCTTATTAATTGGCTGGTATTGGAACCATCATTGTCAATAACATATCTGAATGTCAATAACATAGTTTAATGTGAATGAGTCACACATAAATATAGGTTGTAAAGTGATCAGTTATACTTTGATGGTAACACGGCACCTGCAAGGATATAGCATAGGATCTGAATTGTAACCCAATCATTAGAAAGCATTTGAACATCAAGTAATTTAAGCATATTCTAAAATTCAGTTAGAATGTAGAAAATACCATTGACCTTGATATTTTGGTACCAGGAGACTGGAACTAAATTTTATATTAATAACAACCACTTTCAGGTTACATGACAAGTTTGCAACCAAAGTATTTTTCATAAACCAATTTACCTGGAAACTATTACGTCTATCATTTTAAGTGTTTTGTTTCATAAGCCATTTGCAACACTCTGCAGACACCACAGCATAGTGTGATGATTAAAGCTTTCCCAGTTTTGTAGGTGCATATGGTTCTGCCACTCTCTGGAAAATGGAGAAAACAACAGGGCACCTTCCTAGAATTAGTGTGACGGCAGCTACTACATGTGAAAGCACTTAGAATAGTGCTGACAGATAGCACTAAATATATCACCATAATCATCACCATCACTGTGATTTCCATTTAAAAATAAAACTACCAAAGTATCTTGATCGCCAGCTCAGCTTCACTGTGCACTCTTAGGTATAAGAGGTGGGAATCCAAGTCCTGCGGGAAAGGAGCTGATCTGAACAAGGAGGAGTCTCTTTGACCCTGGATCACGGGCTGGCATTCAGGGAAAAGCTCCAAGCCTGGTGGGGACCTGGCAGGTTGGGCATGGAAAGGAGGCCAGAGCTACCATCCAGAGGAGGAGCTGTAGCTAAGGATTATTGCACATGGAAGAGTGCCACCTGGAAGGGACGCAGGCCCCCAAGGGTCATTTCCGACATACTAGACACTGGCTTTCCAGGTAGCAAGACCAATTCCAAACCTCACTAGATAGTTGCCATGAGCATGCCTTTCCCTGCTCTATTTTTTGCCTTGGCTATGAAACCAGTCTAAGCTTTGTCCCAGCGATGGAGGCCCAGTGACAAAACTATAAGAGGGGTAGAAAAATACCATGGATATAAGCACATGCCCTGGTGCCAGACAGACTGGGGTGTGAAGTGAAGATCGCCACTTTCTAATGGATAGCTTTTTAAATTGTCGTGAAGATTAAATGAGGTGATCTGTCTAAAGTCCTTGTCCCAGTGTTTGGACCATGGAAGTGATCATAGAAGCTAGCTAGTTTTACTGTTATTATTAGGCTGGGATGATAATGATGATGATGATGATGATGATGATGATGATGACATCGTAGAATGGGATGATACTCACAGTGATGAAGGGGAGGGACCAAGGGAAGGTAAACAAAGATGAGAGTGTCCCTAGTGAAGGAAAAGAAGTAAAGGTTTAATGGGGTTTTTTAAAGCAAATAAAACGAGCCCCCTCAAAAAACAGATTAAGCTTAAATTGTAATGGGACACAGCTAGTTGTTTTTGCACAAGCCAGCTCTTCCAAACACTGGGGCTGTATTTTAAATTGGTTTTGGGGGCCCAGTTTGTCTAATAACTATTTAGAGATTTATAGGATATGAGTCCACACCAGTCTTTATGTATTCAGAAAAAAGAATTTAAAATATAAGGAACAGGATTTGAATAACAGGGCTGACAGCAGAGTGACGTCCCCACACCTTTGGCAGTGTGTGCGGATCTTTTACATTTCACCAAAGCTAAATGTTCCATCTCTAGAACCTGACTTGTTCCTTCCTATTTCTATTGTGCTGCAGCTTTAAAAAAATGCTAATTAAGTTAAACTAAACTGTCGCACAATCAGCTTCTATAATTACCACCAATGGTTTATGATAGGTTCGAGCAAACAGAGGGTTTGATTTTTTTTTCTCTTTCGCCAGAGTTGTAGTTTCTTTTTGTAGAAACAATTATGATGGCAGTGCTTCCTAGGAAAGGGAAAACAGCCTGAAGCCATTGCATATTTCATTTTCAGTCCAGCAGTTTTAGAGTTCTTGCTTTGCCCAATGACTACTCAATGGGAAGGAAAGACAACCAGAGACCCTGGGTAATGTGTGGGCTCTCACAAAGTGGTCATTGAAGCCACTAGAAGCTGGACAGAAAGAACACTACCCTTTTCTGGGGGCTCCCAGCTGCTCGGTGTGCACATTGCTCCACAGGACAAAGTCATAATAGCGTTGAGATTTCATGTCACAGCCAAATTAATGCCCCCCATCTTCAGCAACAGATGTCATGATGTGTAAAGATACAAATCTAAAGTTAGATTTATTGCTGTTAGCACTAAGTGGCAACATAGAAGAAATAACCAGTCTGTAGGAAGCGTGGGAATGTGTCTGGGTTTAAACTCCAGAGCCATCTTGTACAGCCATCTTGGTTGAACAACTAACTTTTCCTTAGTAGGTCTCAGTTTTCTCATGTGTGAAATGGGGTTACCAGAAGCATTCAGCTCGAAGAGCTATTCTGAAGATCAGATAAACGAATAATGGGTTTTCTCATTTATTCAGTAAGTATTTATTAAGCAGTTATTATGTGTCATACACTATCCTAGGTTCTGGGGATGCAATGATGAATAAAACAAACCAAACAGTCCCTTAACTTAAAGGAGCACAATGGCTGTCAACAAATAAGCACATAACAAATATTAGCTGTGATTTATATGTTTTTATTAATTTACTGTTAGAAATGATTTTAGGTTTTTTATTGTCAGCTTCATTTTATGTTCATAATGCTATTTTCATTATTCACACCCGGGAAAATGGAAGTTCAGAGAATCTAAGTAACTCAGACAAGTCATATGACTAATATGGTAGAGTCGGGTTTTAAATAAGTTTACCATATTTGAGTCCATAGTCTACCAAAGCTTTGGCACAGTGTTATTTCTCATGAGTCCAGGAGTCTAGGCCTCTCATCTGAGCTCAGGCTGTGGATGTCTTATTTCCCTTGCCTCCTAATATATGACTATATGGAAACTAACATGATCCTAAATCTTCATTATGCAAAATGATGGAGAGCTGACTTCAGTGGACCTGGTCTTTTTCTTGGAGAAAAGATAAGAACAGTGGGTAAAAGTGAAGAAAAAATGTTATTCACTATATCATAAGGATGAATATTTTCACAGTTAAATTAACTAGACTTTGGTAGGGGCTGCAGTATGAGCTACCATAGGAGGTGGTGAATTTCTTGTCTTCAGAAAGTTCACAGATGAGCTGAACAAACATTGAAAGAGAATGTTGCCCAGCAGAATCAATCACCCAGTAGGGAATTTGGTCCAAATTTCCTGCTTCCCAAATCAGGTCAATCTTAAGAATCTCTCAAAAAACGTGATAAAAATACAGATTTCTGTGCTCCCTTCCAAAGTTTCAGAATATTTGAAATACTTAGTGATAGCTATCTTGAAAATTAGAGAAATTGATGAAGTATTCACTCATTTATTTAGTAAGTATTTATTGAGTATTTACTGTGTGCCAGGCCCTGACTTAACAGCTGGGGTGACAACAATGAAAAACATAAGCAAAATGATCCTTAATTTCAAGAAGTCTAAAGAAAAATGGTGTAGCATAGTGCTGGCACATAATAAGCAGGTGATAAACGTGATTTTTGTAGTTGCATCATTTTATCATACAGGCTTGGGGCTGTGTTCTTCACAGTCATCACTACGCAAGCTGAACTGAAGGAGCAGCTCTGATACACAGAACAGTATCTTACACAAACACTCGGCAGGCACTCCCTGACTAGCTAATTACTGAATGCATCAGTAATATTTGTCCATCCATCAGCATCACTTCATGGTAAAAAAGCCTAAGACAAGAGGAGAGCAGCAGCCTTCTGGAAGCTCCACGGACTTCTCAATTGCAGACTCTTGGAAGGTGCAATTCATGTCTATTTCTGCCCTGTCCTCTTAGACTCTAGGACACCAACTTGCACAAAATTAGTTATTAATAGAAGATTATTAAGAGAATAGATAAATAAACTTAGGCCCGATCATGAGGCACATTCAGACTACTTCTTAGAATATGAATTTTTATTATTCGGTCCAGATCAACTAAGTCAGAATATCCAGGTAAACGGTCTCTGGGAATCAATATTTTCAACAATCCTGCTCCCCAAGGTGGCTGTGATGTCAGGCAAGTTAGGGACACACTGATGTAAGCTAAACTTTCCTAAATTGGCTAGACCGAAGCTTTCCTAGAATTCAGGCTTCAGGGACTCACTGCACCAAAGGTAAATTTGCACCCAACCCCTCAACTGGATTGCCCAACACGGACACTGGTCTGGGGACAAGTTCCCATGTGTGGTTTTTCCTAGTTTATTTCTGAAACTGCCCTCCACATGGAGTCCAGGGATAGGGCAGTGGTCGCCAATGCAGTGACTCAACTTAATTCATCTGGCCTTTCTGCCACCTTCTGTGCTATGCTAAGCACCTATTTTAAGAGAATTTCTGCAAAGACCCCCTAGATACTTACTTTAAGGAGAGGAGAGAAGACCTAAGAAGTGCACCTTTTTTTTGATAGCTGAAATCAAAACCTGCATTATCTTCATCCCTCACTGATTAGAATCTCTCAGCATTCCACCAAGACAATCTCCAAAGAAGGAAAAGCAAATGAGCATGGCTGTTTCTGAGGGTATAAAATACTTTACAATTAAATAAGGTACGGTTGGGCTGGAGGCTGATCACTGGTGATGGGTAGGTTTCTGCAAGGCTGCAAATGAATTCAGCGTGGGAAAGCATTCCAAATGGCTCCTACAAGCTTTCCCTTTATTATTTTTATTTGGTTATGTGCTGACTCTCATCCAGAATTGCACTTAATGCCCTCGTCTGAAGTTGTTGAAATGGCCCCCCATGGCATAGTGTGACAGTGAAAGGATATTGCCTTTGGAAGCTGCTAATGGACCATGAAAAGGAAACAGCAGCAAACAAGAAAGCAATGCTCCAAAATAATGTCAGATAAAAATATTCACATCTTCACTTTCCTGTCCATTTCCAGGAAAGAGGTGTGATCCCAGGGGAGTCAAGGGTCTCCAAAACCCACAAATGTGGAAAAATTGCAGGCATCCAAGATTGAAAATATATCCACTTTCACATATATATTTTTCTATAGTTCTTAAATAAAAGACAGAATTTACATTTGGAAGCCTAATTGAGCTCTTGACTCTAAAGGCAGAAGGGAAAGAGCTCTGGAGTTACAAAGCTAAGGACCATGGTCAGATGTGACCAGGCCAAGTGTTAGGAGCTGAGGGGACAAATATGAGTAAGATGGGCCTCTGCTGAAGGAGGAAGCCACTCCTGGCAGGGAAGAGAGAAACATATTATGGTAACATGACAGCTTAAAACAAAATGCTAGATGAACCCAAGAGCATTCATGATTTAGAGAGACCTAGCATTGGAGTTCGCACATTGTCAAGAAAAGGTCAAGTGAGGTGATGCTAAGAAGGCCAGGGAGTAGTAAGAATATTCCAGGCAGAGGTTCAAAGACACAGCATGGGTCAAAGGCGAGTGGGGGAGGGGAGCCTTGAGAAATTTAGTGTTGGGAAAACAAGAGGTGTTCATGGGAAGATGGGCAGGGCAAGACTCAGGCTGCAGAGCTGGCAGCAGGGAAACTCCATGCAGTGACCAGTAGACCCCTCACTACTGCCAAGGCCCCAGAACACTCTCCTCTTTGTACTTTGGGTGTTCTTGACACTCAGTGTCTTGAATGAGAATATTAGCAAAAGCATTTACTGCCTTTCAGCCTTAGAGCTGGGCTTCATATGTGCCTCCCACCTACCCTGTCACAGAGAAGAAGAGAAGACATTCCAAACAGAAGCCATCTCTTACTAGACGGGAATCAGAAGTAATAACCATCTTTATCATTTGAAATTCAGTTATGTGGCAATTTTATTCACCCATAACAACTGACATTAATATTAAATGCTTAATATGTAGCAGATTCTGCTGTGTTTCCTAATATCTTACTTTATTAAATCCCTTCGACCACACTATGAGGCAGGTACCTTTTTCCTTCTCATTTTATATATTGAGTCACATATAGTTACATTCACAAGGCCTCACAGCTAGCACATGCTGGCCTCCAGGATTTCAGAATATTTATTCTTAACCATTTCAGAATATGATCTTGGCTTAGCCAGAACAAAGGAATGAATTGCAAAAAAGCATAAATGTACTCTAAGGAGCTGAGATAAATTACCACATATTTACGTGAATTTAAGAAAGTCACACATTTAGATCACTTCTCTCTTCTGCACTCGCCATGGTAGATCTTTTAATGGTTTATACACACTGTTTTGTATGTTATCTTGGTAAAGACTTGAAAAGGCCCTGTGGCCTCATTCAGAAATGCTATGGTGTTTAATAAAGATCAACAGATAGAGTAGCTTAACTCTGCTGGTAAACAGAACTTAGCTGAGCAATTTGGTCAAACCAGTTGCTTCCCTTTTTGGATTCAGTTTCTTGAACTGTGATGTGGGGATAGATGTGTGGTTGCTGAAATGCTGCCAGCTTGGACACCTAGGAATTCTGTGACCATCCTTGACTGCCTTGCATGTAAGAACAGCTCTGAACTCAAAGAGTTACTTAGAGGTTTCCTGGAAAGCATAGGCAGAGGGGGAGGTGTTAGTTGAAATAAGGTCAGAACAAAACAAACCAGTGGTCCCATGTTCCCTACTCTACTTCCAAAGATAGAATTTCTGCAAACCGATCTTTAGCCCTAACTCCAGACATGGACTCCATAATCTTACTGAGGCACAGAGTGGAATAACTAACATTACGTTCACACCATGTGCCAGGCATGGTGCTAAGTAATTTTCCATATTTAACCTTCAGAGCAAAACTATGCCCATTAAACAAATGAGAAAATTTCAGTTCAGGAATTTTCAGTAATTTGCCTAGGGTATCACAACTGAAAAACAGTAGAACCAGGACGGCACCTGTGGCTCAAAGGAATAGGGTGCGGGCCCCATATGCCGGAGGTGGTGGGTTCAAACCCAGCCCTAGCCCCAGCCCAAAACCACAAAAACAAACAAACAAAAACCAGTAAAACCAACATTTGAACTCAGGTGACCTGACTCCTGCACTGGCTTTGATTGGTTTCGTTCAAATTGCTTGAATCCATGCAATGGAGCAAGCTTTGGCCACCACATCGGAACAACTGTAACCATCAGATATCAGAATCTATGAAGAAGCTGGGAATTAATTATTTGTTAAAACTGGTATGATGTATTTATAATGCATTTTGTATAGGGGTGAGCCCACAGAGATTAGCAAAAGTATATGTGGCACCTGATTTCCAGAAACTACTTACAATAAAAAAGCAAACCCTTACAGAGTGCTTATGATGTGTCAGACTTTATTCTAATGCTTTACATGTACTAATTCATTTAACCCTTTCAACAACTCTATGAGAGAGAGGTTATTATTTCCTAATTTTGGAAGATGAAGAAACTAAGAGGTTAATAACTTATTCAAAGTCACACAGTTAGGAAGTGGCAAAGTTGAGAATCAAATGCAGGCCAACTGGCTCCAGAGCCATACTTTTAACCACCACTCTGTGCTGCCTATACTTCCTCAACTCAGTTCAAACATGCAAACTTTTTGAGCCACATGACCAGAGACCTATGCTGACAATCCAGTGGCAATGCCATGAGACCCATGTAGTGGAGAGATGCCATGAACATCTGTGAATACTGCTGGGCAGGATAAAATGGAGAGCAAGTAAGCCCGGGCTAGAAATGATTCTGAGAAGTGAGGAGGTCAGAGGGGGAGGACTGATGAGGAGTTGGGAGGCAAAGGGGTCCAGAGACAGTATACTCAGGGAGTGAAATCTCTTCTTCTCCAAGACCACAGCCCTGCCCCCTTCTCCTCCCCCCTCCCATACTCACCTTCATGGCTTCCTTTCTCCTTTGCTTCCACCTTTCTCAAGATAACGTGGTGGGCAGTGGAGGGCATCATTGCACTCTGAACAGGGCCCCATCAGAGTCCAGCCTTCCTCTGCATCTGCTGGCAAGACAGCATCCTGGGTGTCATAGGATTAGTTAGGGGAAAGGGGACATGCCTATTCCTGACAAAAGCTAACCCCAGTCTTCTCTGGGACAGATCTTAAACCTAATCACACACCTTCTGGCTCTTAGCTCAGTGTTCTTTTCTGATCTTCTCTGAATGTTGAGAAGTAAGGGCAGAGAATCAAGTGTTATTTTTTTCTTAGTCACATATACAGTGCAAAATCAGAAAGTAAGAAACATTTTTCTCAGTCCTTCAATTAAGGACCTAGGACTCTGGCAGCTCCGTGACTGTCTGAAAGCACCACAGCCACACTTCGGTCTAGAGCACACAAGCCTCTTCCCCGTCACAGGTTTCCTCTCCTGCATGTGTTTCCAAGAGATTTACTCTTGTCTAGGCAACATTAAGACAAAATTTATGAAACAGGTCAATTAACTTTTGCCTTAGAATATTTAAAAGGGAAACTCTCTAGCAGATTCACATAAGGATCCAATAATAGAGAATTTAGAACCAAATAAGCAGACCATTGCATGTCCTTTCATCACATCATTACGTTTTTGTTTTTTTTAACATCAGAATTCTACAAAAACTTTATTTATTTATTTATTTACTTTATTAATATTAAATCATAGCTGTGTACATTAATGAGATCATGGGGCACCATACACTGGTTTTATAAATAGTTTGGCAAACTTTCATCACACTGGTTAACATAGCCTTCCTGACATTTTCTTAGTTATTGTGTTAGGACAATTATATTCTACATTTACTAACTTTCACATGTACCCTTGTAAGATGCACCACAGGTGTAATCTCATCAATCACCTTCCCTCTGCCCAACCTCCCCCCTCCCTCCCCTCCCTTTCCCCCTTCTCCCTATTCTTAGGTTATAGCTGGGTTATAGCTTTCATATGAAAGCCATAAATTAGTTTCATAATAGGGCTGGGTACATTGGATACTTTTTCTTCCATTCTTGAGATACTTCAATCCTATAACTACACATCATTACGTTTTCTACGTATCCATTCATAAGAAGAGCTGGCTGAGGGGAATCACAAAGTGGTTTCCTGCCTCCACCACCCTTCCTTTTTCCTTTCTTTTTTCCTTCCCTCCCTCCCTTTTCTTTCCCTCCAATGCCCCTCTGATTGCCCCTTCATTCTGCTATTCCCTCCTTTTTTCTGCTGCCTCTCATGTAAATATTTATTGAGTACTCATTATATGCAAGACTTTTGTATAATAACATAAAATTCCTCCTGTAAGTACAGGGGGAAGACATTGTGTCTGGCAGATCATGTCTAATGGCCCAAGAAAACCATGAAATCCATTAGTAGAAACCATTTTATAGCTTTAAAAAATTACAATGAAGTATTCATTGTGGATAATAACCACAAATAATATGTATGCCTTTTTTTTCTTTATCCATAGACTAGAATTAATGTGATTCCACAATGTGTATAGACACACCTGAGACATATTTTGAGTTTGGTTCCAGACCACCACAATAAAGTAAATGATGCAAAAAGTGAGTCACACATATTTCTTGGTTGCTCAGTGTACATGAAGTTATATTACTCTATGCTTTTGTAATTTCATGTCTTAATTTTAAATCTTTAATCCAGTGAGAGTGTATCTTAGTTAATGGTGAAAGGTGTGGGTCCAGTTTCAATCTTCTACAGGTTGCCAGCCAGTTCACCCAGCACCATTTGTTAAATAGGGAATCTTTTCCCCACTGAATGTTTTTAATTGGCTTGTCAAAGATCAAATAA
>CAUYPK010000899.1:0-32555 GCA_963574355.1 Loris lydekkerianus | reverse complement strand
TAGTTTTGATTTGCATTTCTCTGATGATTAAAGATGATGAGCATTTTTTCATATGTCTGAAGGCCGCGCGCCTGTCTTCTTCAGAGAAGTTTCTCTTCATATCCCTTGCCCAGCCTGCGATGGGATCCCTTGTTCTTTTCTTGTTAATGCGCTTGAGTTCTCTGTGGATTTATTAAACCTTTGTCAGAGGTATAACCTGCAAATACCTTCCCCCATTCTGAGGGCTGTCTGCTTGCTCTACTCACTGTGTTCTTGGCTCACAGCAGCTTTTCTCTCAGCTCCAGGGCTGGGACTCGGGTAGCCGCACTTGGACTCGGCACCTGTGATTCTCCGAATAGCCAGGTGAGGGCCCCCCGCTGCAGTCCCTGTGGGGTGCAGGGAGCCTTTGCAGGGACCCACAACCCAACAACAAATGTCTCTGAAACTGTCATTTCTTTGTTTTTGGAGCTTCTGTGGCTTCTACAAAGAAGAGCCCTTTTCATATTTCTCTCTTTGTAACCGTGCCAAGAAATTTCTTTGCAAATGGCTTTTATCAAAGTATTACATGAAAGATGTTAATCCGACTGTTAAATTTTAACCCTAATTCTTTCAAGCAGTAGGGCTTTTCTTCTGATTTTATCACAGGTACCTAGATCCATAGCAGAAGGTAGAACTGGACAGGATGAAACGGCCCAGGCGGGTCGCTGGTCAATGCGCCCGTGTGACTAATCTTCCTTCTGTGAGGAAGAAGTTATTTTTAGTACCAATATTTATATCTCAGATGTTTCATTTAGAAAATTTTAGTTCTCTGCTTAGTTAATTCGTTTGTTATCTATTATTAGCTTGTCCTAGCTTTTTTTACTCTGTTTTGAAATAATTTTAGAATTACAAAAAAGTTGCAAAAAATAGTACTGTTCACTCACACTCTTCACCCACCTCGGGTGACAACTCACACAACTTATATAACAACAAACTAGGGGCAGTCGTGTCCTCAATTATCAAAGTCAGGAAACTAATACTGCAGCCGTGGGTTAATCAACTTACAAATCTTATTTAAATTTCGCCAGTGATTTTCCTGATTTCCTTGTCCTCCAGGCTCTCACACTGGTCACCTGTGCAACTCATCGAGTTTCCTATTTGTGACAGTCCCTCACTCTTTTTTGTTTTCCATCACCTCGACCCTTTTGATGAGTACTGGTGAATTAATTTGTAGGATGTTTCTCATTTTGGGTTTGTGTGGTGTTTGCTTGTGAGATTGAGGTTATTCATTATGGCAAGAATACCACAGAAGTGATCAGGGAGTAGGTGACGTTTGCATGTGACATTAACCTTGATTGTTTGGTTAAGGTGGAGGTGGTCTCTGTTGCTCTCTCCACTGTAAAATTACAATTTTTCCCCATGCAATTGATAAATACCTTCGGTATCATGCCAATATTTTTCCTTCTCCAACTTCTACCCACTACTTTTAGCATCTATTGGTGGGTGTTACCCACAATAATTATTACTGGGGCCTTTGCTTGAAGTTGTGTGATCCCCTTGTGCCATCTACATTTACTAATTGGAATCCTTCAGTAAGGAAGAGCTGTCCCTCCTTTCCTCTTTATTTGTTTATTTGGTTATTGATGTCAGTATGGACTTGTAGACACTTAATTTATTAACTAGGACCCAACGCTACCATTACTTATTTTGATGCCCAAATTGTCCCAGCCCTGGCCATTGGCAGCTCCTTCTGATTGTAGCCTGTGTTTTTCACATGCCCTCATTCTTTTTAAAGCATTAATTTTTCTGACATCAAAAGAGGTTCCAGACTCATGCTGTATTTTCCCTGCCCCAGTCCTGGAATCAACCATTTCTCTAAGAAGGCCTGATACCTCTTCTTAGAGAATGGTCTTAGAAACCAAAGTCTGAGTGCTCTGACAGTGCTGTTGTTCCTAGTCCCTCTCAGAAGAGCTAGGAAATATACGCATGTATACTGAACCAGACATACAAAAACACCATGTTTACTATTTCTATAGCTGGCCCTCTGTGCTGGTATATCTGTGTACATGTGTACTGAGAACCGCGAGTTCATTCTAAACATCTCTGGTTTCAACTTAGTACCATAAGGTTCGTTATAAGCCTGTCCCGTTTTCTTCTTTGTAACTTCCTTCTCTAACAATGGAAAGATTGGCTCTCATGATTTCTAATACTAAATTACATGTAATTGAAGTAGATTTTCTAACAAGAATACACTGTTTGCTTACAGTTCTTTTCATCTTAGAATATGCAATCAAAATGATGTTTTTCAAAGCAACTTAAATGAAATTCTTAATTCCCACCCCCTCTGGAGTCGTCGTGTGATTTACCTGGGAGGTTATGCTGTCCATCTGTAATACAGTTGGATGCATGTGTTACTGTTTGCATTCCTCTTTGGGGTCTTCTGCATTTTTTATTGTGGGAGGTACCTAAAGCATTAGTGCGGTTCAGAACATCAGTGCTGTATGAAGAGAGATTTTCAGAAGTGTATTTCCTTCTCCATGCCCGCACCCTGATTTTCTGTGCCTCCTCCTTATCTCTTCTTTTCTACCAACCTTTTGTTGAAGCAGTATTTTATGGATTTTGGTTTACCCTTCCCAGATGACATTTGCACAGATAAACAGATGCACATGCATTTTATTATATTCCCTTTTGTTTTGAGTGGAGGGTAGCATACCACATAAACTCTTTTGCACTTTGCTTTTTTCACTTAATGATTTTGAAATCATTCCAGATTAGTTCCTAGTGATCTTCCTTATTCATTTTTTATAGCTGTGTAGTATTCAATTGTATGGCTATATCATAGTTTATTCAACCACCCTCCTGTATGTGGGCATTTAGGCTTTTTCCATTATTTTGCAATTACAATAACTGCTCCAATAAATAATTTTTACATACGCAATTTTATATGATTAGAGGCATCTTTTCAGAGTAGATTCCTATAAGTAGAATTTCTGGTTCAAAATTAGGTACATACATTCTTAGGTCTTTCAATAATTCTGTCACCTGTATGCCTCTGGAAATGACTAGGAATAGGTTCATATACACCCTTGACCAGCACACAGATATTGAACTCTAGCTTTGAATGTGTATACTTTTTTAAAAATTTAACTTTCTTCATTCGTTTCACTTAACACATTAAAAATTATATTAAAATTACATTGAAACTGGAAATTAGTTACGCACAATCTGTTCCTTTTCAGGGTTTAGTAAACACCCCAGTGTAGTGTGTTGCCAGCCCCTAGTGAAGGGCCTAATCCCGCATCACCTCCACAGCCCGTCGGCCCAGGTGCACACTGCAAGTCCACCATTACCGAGAGAGAGTAGACTGAGGCCATTCAAGACCTATAGCAGTGACGTGATAACTAAGTGCTACAAATAATGTTCCCATCTTCTCAGAGATTTTTAGTTTTCTAAACTCTTTCAAGTATTTTCATTTTCCATCAACTGCACCACTGTAGGATGGTTTGAGAAAATACCAGGTAAATCGTGGTGTTTATATAGTACAGCGTCACTCACATCTATGGTCTCCTCTGAAATTCAAACCAAGCTTGTGAAGAAGTCAGGACGTATAGTCAATATCCTCACTGACTGGGTGAGAAAGCTGAGCCTCAGAACCAAGTTAAATGTCATCCTGAGGAAAGACGTCTACTATACTGCAGCCTAGAACTGAACTAAAGGTCGTTCCACGTGACAGGTTTCACAGCTAGCTTACGAACCACAAGGAAAAAATTTCCAAAGACAGGTCGTATTCAGAGAGAGGTGTGTATCTTAGAATCACAGTATTCCATTAGACGTCTGTATGGTCCCGGACAAACACTTCCTCTGCGTGGTGTTCACGTCCTGAATAGTGGTGAAGAGAACCATGCTCCAGCGTGTGCACCTGGTGCTGCTGCCGTAACAGGAACATTGGTTTGGGAGCCAGCCAGCCTCAGTTTGCACTCTGGTTCTGTCACTCTGTTAGAACCAGGGCCTTGGTGAGCTGTTTAACCTCAGTTTTCTTGCCTCTAAAATGGGCATTGTTCTGCAGGGCTGTTTGAGGGGTGAAGAGTGACCTCACCAGAGACTTCACCCTCTCTGAAGTCCTCCCCCGTCTAAATGTTCCTCCAACCGCAGCCATCAGTCCGTTTCCCTCAGTGCCCACAGCATGATCTGGAGTCCTATGTCCTCGCATGTTGGTTTGGTTTACATCTGTCTCTTCTCCTAGTCTGTACGCTTCACCACATCCAGGACTCTGCTGATCCTGGCTACTCCGTGTCCCCAGTGCCTCCTCCGTGCCGCTAGTCATGTATAAATATCTCTGGAATGCATCTTCTACTTTCTTATGTTGTCCTTTTCACTCCAGCCACCCGGGATGACCTGCAGCTCCCTGTGCTTCCTCAGCCCCCTTCACACAGCCTCCCCATTCCGTTTGCCCAGTGCTCTCGACCTCTCTACTTCTTTTTCTGGAGAACCCTTAGCCATCCTACGAGAAATAACTCAGCTATTCTGTGAGGGCTTCCGTGACGTCCCTCCTCCCCAAAGACTGAGCGGCTCCCCGACCTCTCTGCCTGCCTCTGTCATGGTCGTCAGATGCTGAACTAATCTTTAAGAACCGACTCTGTACCAGCCACGTGCTAGGTTCTGGGCATGCAGCACAACTAGGAGCTGTCACTCTAACTGGGAGTGGGCCATGTAAAAATAAACCAATCAGTAAGACTATTCTCAATAGAAGTAAATAATAAGGTGATCAGCTCTGAGAAGCTCATATTTGACTTGAGATTTAAAAGCTATGAGGAGTTAGGAATGGAAAGAGATGAGGGACAAGAGCTGCCTGGTGACAGTTTACTTGGCTGTTTGTCATTTCTACCCACCCCACCTCCTCTCCACTGTCCTTTGAGCTCTGTGAATCTTTGTGTTACAGTGCCCAGCACAGGCCCAGCACGTCCCCTCACACTTCCACCCCTGGTGGTGCGGCCCGCTGCCTAGCCCTGTGGTTTTGGTTTAGTAGATCTGATATGCAGCCAGGGCTGAGAGCTGGTTCTCAACATAACATCCCACTCACTATCTGTGACGCTAGAAAAGTTATTCAGTCTCTCTGGGACTCAGATCATTAAAGTGGAAATAACAATAAGACTTCATAGGGTTGCAGTGAGGATTAAATCAGATAATGCCCCTGAAATTGCTAGCCCAGGGCCTGGCACATTTAGAACAGTAGATAAATGTTGGCAGAAATGCTCTATCTAGAGCTCAGGAGGAATTGGATAAATGAATGAGTTAAGCAATAATAAAGTTTAATGTCAGTAATAGAACAAGGTCAAAACAAAACCTGAGTACCCTGATCTATCTTCAGTTGTCTTATGTATTGTGTATCTTAATCAGTACAAGAAAGAAACACCAAACATCAGTGATTTTACCACCCGGAGTTGGTATCCACAAACTCGTCATCACTCGTATGTCCCAAAGCTTCTCAGATGGTTTGATTTACCTTCTTCTGGACAGTGCAGGACTTTCGCGTGCTAGCCCCAAACCTCAATAAAGCCACTGCACACTGTGGACTGACCTCGAGCCACCCTGTGCTTTGTCATCTTTGGGAATCACAGACTGAGCACTTCGTTTATTGAAAGAGATTTCTTGTACATATCTACCGCTGCATTCATCACAGGAGATCTTCAGGATGTCAGAACCAGTGAAAGCTGTGACAGTACCAGAGAGGACAGTTTTCTCAGGCCAGGGACACCAGTGAGATTAACCTGAGATAGTGCCCCAGCTGCACAAAAACTTTATTCAGACTACTTTAGCAAACCTTTAGTAAATCTCAAGGCAAATCTCTCTTAGAAAACTCAATCCAAACGGCTTGTTTAAAGATGACAGCACTAAGAAACTGGTGCCACGAGGAACTTAATACCATGGAGGAAGGGTTTTTTTTTTCACTGAAGAACCCTGAGATGATTGTTGTTCTTATAAATATTAAATACCTGCATACTCGGGAGTGCCTTGATACTGGAATGCATTGGCATGAATTTTCTAGTTTAAAAAAAAAAGGACATTAGCAGAAAGATTTTGCCAAGTATTCTTTTCTGTGAGCTGTAAGGGTTAATATTTCTTTGCATGAGTAATTTGCTCTGTTCTTATCAATCTAGTCAACACAGTTTGGAAATTTATCATCTGCCTTTAATGTCACAGCAATCAATTTATGCTATCTTAGAATGAGGAAATAATTAGCAAATCATTTCTATTTCCTTTTTAATATCTATGGCATTGTTTTCGGAGTTTCCATTCCCAAACCAACACACCATAAACTTATTCTGGCTGGAGGTGCTGAAATCTGTTTTTCTCCTCCGTAAATGTAGAAGTGTGCATGTTTATCAAATCTGAAATCCAGAGGAAAGAGCCATGTTCACCAATGGGTTGCTCTGACAGGGTATGGGTCGTGGAGCTTTGCAGTAAGCAACAGTGCGTGTCGTAGATTACGGGACGAGCACCCGCATGTTAGCATTGGTACGAGGCCAAACAGCCAAGAGACACCGTCATAGTTTTCAGACGACAGGCTTCGTTTTATATGTTAATAGAAGGTGGACTTCTGATATGGTGAGGAAATTCACCATAACAAATGCATTCCCTTTACTGCACTCTAGCATGGCACCAATTAAATTCAGCTGTATGTATAATGTACTCTTAACTCCTGGCAGCGCTAAGAAGCACCGTGTGAAAGATATTATATACTCTTCCATGTTACAGTTCATGAACAGGTGGAAATAATTATACCAATTGGTAAAAAAATTCACATGCAGTGTAACACACCTCAAAAGGGTGTTTATGTAGGTTTTTCTCTTTAAAAAATGTTGAAATTATCTTGGCTAAAATTTCGTTGGTACTTGGGTTTTTTTATAATGTTATATCTGAAATCCATTTTAATTTATTCCTGCTGCAGATATGAGTGCTTGAAAATATAGGTGACCTTGTAATGAATAAAACTGATAAAAGGTTATGTCCAATGAAAGGGAAATTATGGAATGATTATTCACTTTGCAAAAGGGTTTGTCATAGGGCAAGCTTTCCTAAAGCATTTCAAATTTAATTTCGTTTATAAAACATTAATTTACACACAGCATTTCAGGAACAAATTTAGTGAGGAAATGGGAGAAATAGCCATAATGAGGTAGAGACCCTTGCGCTCCTAACGCTAATGCTTTCTTCCCCTCTGTCCCCTCCTGCAGCACTGATAGCCATTGGGCGCTACAGCATGACAATAGAGACGGTGGATGTTGGGTGGTGTAAGGAAATCACGGACCGAGGAGCCACCCTGATCGCACAGAGCAGCAAGTCCCTGAGATACCTGGGGCTGATGCGGTGTGACAAAGTAAGAGTTGTCCGCTCTCTCCGTGTCAGTCCAGTTAATGGCTGGCTGTCCCCTTGCCTCTCCAACCCCCCACCTCTGTACCCTGTTGCGGCTTTGTGTTACTTGGTTTTATGAACTAATCTGAGATTATTTTTGCCTTTCTCTATTTAATGATGAATTTTGTGCTTATGCAGAAAGAAAAAGCAATCATATACCCAGTCAACTTAGATTTTGACATCCTGTTTATAAGTCCATAGACCAAAATTACAAAGGTCTCATGGCAAACTGCAATTTGTAAGGGTCTAATCATAAAATTTTATTCTGGGTTCCAAGTTTTCTGCAACATTAAAGGTGGGAAGAACAAAGCCAAATTGCTTCTCCACAAGTGGGCAATTTCAGGGCTCAACAGGTATGTGTTCTGGCCACTGGGGGCAAGAAAGGGCCAGTGAAGGGTATGTGGGGATTTGCCTCTCCCCAGAACATCAGCTGCCACTCCCAGCATGTGAAGAGAAACAGTCCCAGAGGCCCTGCGGAGGGGCTGTGAGCAGGCCAGGGAGCGTGGGTTTGGGAAATGGTGCCACATTTACCCTGGGGCCTTCCCAAGACTGAGAATAAGTATAATGAAAATCTGTACCGAATGCCGGAACAGCACGGGTATTTATTCCTTTGTGACTAATGTGCTTTCCCTATGATAGCAGAAATGGTTGCTTATATTGTGAAGGGAAGAAAGTGGGGGCTCAGAAAGACCAGTCACTGGCCCGGGGACACTCAGCCAGGCCTTTCCCGCTTTGGTCTTTGATTTCTTTGGTTTGCGTCCCGTGTTTCTGGTACAACTCTTGGGGCAACCTCCAGCCATGGGGACTGCTTCCTGAGAAAAAGTCTAGCTGGGATACTTGGAAAGAGAGTGCTGTCACCTTACAGTAACCCACACATGCATGCTGCTTTTGCAGATGGTGACTAGGGACAAATCTAGCAAAAGAATGGGAGGCTAATGACACCTTCCTCTGAAAGGGCACATATTCTCTACACGTAGCAAACTTGGGGCCAAATAGAGGAATGGCCCAAATCCCTCGCGTGCTTTGTCATTTTCGTTAATTCACTGACTCTTTTCTGTAGATGCTTTTACATTCCAGCTCATACTAGACCTTTGCCAGACAGTTGGTTATGTTTAGGGAGATGTTATTATATACTCTCAAGCCAGCCTACACAGCTGGCTGACTTTGTAGCAAGCAACAGCTCTGGGACCCAGGGGTTCTCGTCTCCCTCACACCAACCTGCCCCTGATGCTAACCCTATCGTTTTAAAATAGCTTCTTTTAAAACAAGTTAAAGGGTCCATCGGTGATTGCTCTAGAACCAAGAAACACCTTCAGAGATAAACTGTAGAAGTTTATGTCCAAGTTAATACAGGAGCTTATTCTAGACGTCTTTGCTGACCTGCACTTTGCTGATTTTAAGTTAAAGAATAGGTTCTTTTGTACCCAAATGTAAATTAGTCCACAATTAGATGGAGACACTGTGTTGTTCTGGTGAGTGATGTCCCTGAGGGCTTCACCTCACCTCCAGGGGCCTCTGAAGCCTGTCTCCACTCTGGGAGCTGCTCTGGAGGCCCCCGGCTCTAGCGGGATGCCGGCTGGTCACAGCCCGCTGTAGCACAGCCCAGAGAGCTGCTGGACTCAGCCTCGCTGTCTGGCTTTTTCAGACTTAAAGGCAGCTCAGAGCCAAACATGAGAGGCTCTGTGAGAATTGTAGATGTTTCCAAACCACACACAAAGCACGAGAAAATCCCCGCGCAGAAAAAGCCTGTTCATTGGTTTGGTTGGATGGAAACCTAGATGAAAGTAGCTCTTCAGCCTCCAGATTTTAAATTGTCATCAGGATTCACAGAAAGATTCGAGCAGCACAGAAGAGGTTAGCAGTGAGGGCATGGCCTTTGGAGCCAGAGTTCCGTTCAAACCTGGTTCTGCAATGACGGTTGTGTCTTCTGGGGCACTGTTACCTCTTTCCTCATTGCAAATGAGGACGGTACGGGTACCTGCCTTGTATATAAATGAGTTAACAGATACAGCACCTAGAAGAATAATGTCTGTTATTCTTGTCACTGATGCCATATTAACCATTATAATAACCTGTGCTGTGTGATATTTGTGTTTCTAAATGAAGAAAACTATCAAAACTTTCAAAAACTATCGCATTTTGAAAGGAAATTAGAAAGAGAGGGAAAAATAAACTCGGATTAGAGAAGGTATGGCCTTGGTACTTTTCCTCACCTAAATTTAAAATTATTCTTGTTTTTTACACAAAGATGCTAGTGTCCATAATTGCACTTTTTACACCATTTACCATGGGAAATTGAAGCCTCTCTAAGATGCTGTATTTGGAACCAACTTACTAACCATCTGCTCAGACACAGGAGTGAAGAAAGGTTTGCAGTGGCAGAAAGGGGTGAGTTGAAAAGAAGTTAGTTCAGATCAGTAGGGAAATAACACAATGAGAAAAATAAAGGTGCAAAGTAACAGGAAACAGAGAAAGCTGTGCTCTGAGCATGAGCAAGCTCCACGATCTATCTCTGTTATCTTCAGGGCCAGCAAAGCGTTTAAGAACAAAATTAGTTTGGGCCCATCACTCTGCTCCCTGAGCCTTACCCAAGTGTGCTGAAGCGCTGGAGAGAGGCCCTAGAGCCCTCCTGCCCCTGTGAGCACGCCAGCTGGAGCCAAAGGAGAGCAAGAGGCCCCGGCCAGGAGTCTGTCAGGGGAACCCGCAGCAGGGACAGGGCTCCCTGGGTCCCTGCCATGGTGTTCTGCGTTCCTGTGGTTCTGAGGAATTCTGAAGTTCAGTTGCATTTTCTTTTACGTGCCATTTCTTTCATTTGGGCCACTTATATGTAGTTTAGAAGCTGTACTTTACCAAACTGGTGGGTTTTTCCCTCACTTCAACTCTTGAAGAATTGCAAGAATAAGAAAATACATTGCATTTGTTGTAGGAAAGGTGTTTTTCTTCACTCCGTCTCTGGTAAGGTGAGCAGAGAACAGATGCGCATTAAACACATTCTTTGCAGATGAAAGCAACATGCGATCCGACTGTCAAACAACAGCCGGGCAGAGTTGAACTGCAGTAAATTTGTCTGCAGCGCTGCAATTCTGAGGGAGGGGCCCTTGGTCACTCAGCATAGCAGCGTCCCCACACAGTTGTAAAGGCAGGAAGTGCTTTAAGAAGCCCCCATTTGAGGAGCTTTTCTGATTGCTGGATGGATAAGCACGTTAGAGGGTTTTGAAGCTGACGCCACTAATCTCCTCAACTTCAGTGCATTGTAGGAACCTAGAGAAGAATCGCTGTGTGAGACGGCTTTGATGAATTGGGGTGAGCTTATATTCTTAAAGGCTGTTCAAAGGCTTACTTGACCTTGGGAATTAGAGTTGACCCGAAATCACCTATCAACTTAACTCACATTTATTTGGTGATTTAGCTAAAAATACTTGTACGTGTATAATCAACGGGACTCTCTAATAAGAGCAATATGTTTACCCAGGTTTCCACAATTACAGACAATCAGTGGCTTTGGCGTGGAAATAGTTTTCACGACTTCAGTGAACTCTAGATTCTCTATAGATGGGTTTCATCTAATAATATTATATTTTCCTCACCTTACAAGGTAATTTGGAAAGAGAACAAAACTGAAAAGGACAAAGAAAAAGCTCATGGGAGAGCTATAGGGCAAATGGAAACGCAGTGTTCAAGGTTAATGAAAAGTGTTTGGGGTAACGAGGTTGAAGGGGGAGAGGGAACAACGTGGCCTGGCTCTGGCTGGGAAACCAGACCTCGCCAGAGGCAGCCTGGCTGGTTTGGGAGCCCTCGGTGGTAAAGTGTCCTGGTGGAAACCTCTGCAGTGTGTGTGAATGCAGAAGTCTGGAGACACAGGCCTGAGTTATGAGCAGTGAATAACATCATAAACGCAGCGATTCGCAAATGCCAAACCCTTGTGAAAAGCAGTTGGATGAAGAAATGCTGGGGCTTTTAAAAGCTCCCTTTCACTTTCCATTTTTTTTTAACTTCATGCAGAACTAATTTTACACACTGTTCATTTGATTTGAAAATGCCAGCATCTGGGGTATCATTAAAGAGCGTTATTGAGGGAGCCACTCTTGGCAAAGCATTTCACTTCAAATGCTTAATTCTCGTGTCCCTGCAGAGTTATGGATGAGAGAAGAAAGTGCCTCAGTTTACCTGGTGCCGCTCCGCTGCCCTCTGCTCGGCCTGCAAGGTGGCTGAGCTTCTGTCCAAGGCTTCTTTGCCTTGGCCAGTGAAGTCGCCTGGAGGGCCAAGGGGGCCACAATGCTTAAAGAACAGACACAAATAGATTTTGAAAGGTCCACCCCAATGTCCTATGACCAAAGCCTCTTGGAATTTCTTTGATTTCTAGTTGACATAAATTAGAATTACACAGGCGTGAAGAATCTGCCCAGAAAAGATCAGAGAGGCTGCGGGGAGGAGGCCGCCTCTGTGCGGGCCTATTGATTACCCAGCTGCCTGCAGGCCAGGGGCCTCTGCAGAGGCTGACGACTATTGATCTACACCATGAAAATAATCGAATTAATTCATTTCTCCTCAAACTGCCATTGCCAAGACCTTTCTCCCCACCTACCCCAGTTCCTGAAGTTCTTGGTTGAGGAGTAAAATAGTGATGTCTTTTAATAAATGTTGTTATGTTTTTCAGGACATAAGAAATCCTATTTTTCACCCAAAGTTCCTCATTTAAATGGTAGAGAGAATTTTTCAATTAAATCAATGAAAAGCCAATACAGAGAACGAGTAACAGAAACCAGTCAGCTCTTTCAGGCCTGGAGTCTGCTTTACAACTTTAAAATATCAAGGGCCAAGTTTTGTGCACCCAATATAATGTAAAAATATTCAGGAAAAATTGACCACTGCATTTTTCAGGAAGTATTTTTAGTAAGAAAGCCTTGACAACCGAATATTTCTGTGGAGAAAATGGAGTTTTTATCAGCTTGTTTAGGAATCATGGGCAGGAAAGCCCTATGGGGGAATAATCTAGGACTCTGTAACTAATATACAGAACTAACTGGAACAATCAGTTTCAGGGAAAAATAATTCGTGGAGCACTGTGTCCAGAACTGTTTGGGTAGTGATTCAGCCATGAAACAAAGTGGATACCTGCAGGGACCCCTCTTCCCCACCACGTACGCACAGCTGTTTGCCCATAGCCAAAATTTAAGGTTTAAAGTTGATGCCATGTCAAAGAAAATTAAGTGAAAAAACATAAAACAAAACAAAAGAAAACATTCGGTCCTAATTAGGCAGGAGTGGTCCGACCACATCAGATTGTGCCGCCTCTGTCGTGGGCAACAGGACACTTGGGGGAACAACCCTGGATGCCGTGTGCCCCGAGAGAGGCGCTGAGAGGGGCAAGAGTGGGTCGCGGCGGCGGCTCCAAAGCCTGGACCGACGTCCTTCTCTTCGCAGCGGCATCTAGTGCTTTTTGCTGATAAAACAGTTTCTCCAGGTGATTTTTGCATAGGTGCACTTTAAAACACATTTTTTACAACACTCTCCTGATTATTCCTGGTAATTGAAAGAGGAGAAAACACATCAGCTGAAATTCAGAGGTTACTTCTCAGCCTCGTTTTAGGCGTTCCCATCTCCTCTCCTTCCAGCCCTGCTCACCTGAACGTCTAAGTGGCAGCAGAAAGCCTTTTCCAGTATTTAAATATGAAACCAAAAAAAAAAAAAAACGCTGGCATGGAGCTTTATAGGAGCTAAATTGTTGAGCATTAGTGTCAAACTGCTAGGTGTTCGAATTCTACCTCCATCACTTTAATATCTGTGAGAGCTTCAGATTCAACATCTGAAAAATGAGGATAATAACATTTACCCCATAGGCTTGTTATGAGATTAAGTGAACTACTACAGTAAAAATAGCCCGAATTCAGGCACGCTATAGACAGCGTAACTGTTGTCATGACATACACGTGCCTGCTTCGGACTGTCATATCTGATAAATTAACTGCCTGCCCCAGCGTGTTCATAATATTCTAACCACAACTTCACAGTTACAAGCTAAGATCTTGGGGAAAAACTAGCCTCCTGAGACGCAGGCAGAAATTCTGAAAAATTATAGAATTTCTTTTTAAAGCATGACCCATTAAATTACAGTCAAACTCATAGAGGAGGAGGAAAGCTGGGGCTGGGAGGAGCCAGTCTGAAAGAGTAAAAAAGACAGCATGTCCAACAGCCAGTCCATGTCCAGGCTGAGACTTGTTTCGTCTGTTTCTTCAGGAAAATCGACAACATCTATATGGAAGCTTTTAAGGGAATGTGCTATAAGTAGCTGCTTCTGTTTTGCTGACAGCAGCCATGGGATTAATGTGTAGTGAAATTGTTTGTTTTTAGAAGGAGGAAGGAGAGAAACCCAAATACTGTCGGGTGAATAGATTGCTACGCTGGAGTTAGCCTGAAGACACCCTGGAGCATCCTTGCTTTGCAGTAAATAATCTCCTTGGAACTTTGATTTGGTTTGAGTAATTATGTGAAAGAATTCAGTTGTAGAATCATATTACTTTTCTAATTTAAAAACAGTAAAGGTAACAGCAATTCCTTAACAGAGGTCAGATTAGATAGATCCCAGTACGCACCTGACTTCCCCGGGTACCAACAGCCTGGGCTGCAGGAGGCCGAGGACGGCCATGGCAGAGGGAAGTGGCCTGGCCCGCAGGTCCAGCCTGGGCCTTCAGCAGCCCGTCTTCAGGGCCTGCCACGCTGCCCCAAGAGGAGGTGCTGTTAGTGTTTGCAAGTGGTTTTTCAGAGAATACCTAAGCCTTCCCCAGCCCCAATTGTTATCATTTTATTTATTCAACAAATACCTTTTTTTTTTTTTTCTGTCTTCACACGTCTGGGTCACATGAGCAGCACCCTCTAACCATCTGAGCTAACAGGCCTTCCACTATTGGGTATCGAGAACATAGGTCACACGTTCGTGACGCGTAGCAGCCAAGGCAGGGTGTGCAGGCGTCCATCCCCCACGGGCAGTGCACTGTTGTGAAGTGTCGTCAGCCCTCTGCTCGCGGTTTATTCCGTCTCCCCGTACATGTGTACCCTTTACCCTACTTCTCCCCATCCCCCCTCACTCTCCTGCTCCCCACTCCACGTCCACATTTTCTGCCTCCCGTATGTGAGAACGTATGATAGCTGTCTTTTTTGTCTGACTTATTTCACTGAAGATAATGAACTTGAGTTCCATCTGTGTTGCTGCAAGGGACCTGGTTTCTTTTCTTGTCACTGAATAGTATTCCACTTTCTGTATCCGCTGATTTCCTTACCCAATCATCTGTCGCTGGTCACTAAGGTCGACCTCCATGTCTCCACTCTTGTCAATGGTCTACGGTGAACGTCTGAGGGCCTGTATCCCTGTGCTACGATGATCTCTTTTCCTTTGCATAAGCTCAGTGATGAAATTGCTGAATCTTACGGTCGTTCTGTTTTTAGTTTTTTGAGAAATTTCCCTCCCGTTTTCCATAGTGGCTGTACTAGTTTACCTTTGTCTTCGCCAAAATCTCTTCATTGTTTGTCTTTTTAATAATGGCCATTCTGACTGGGGTAAGATGATTATCTCATTATGGTTTTGATGTGCATTTCTCTGATGATTACTGAGCTGACCATTTTTTCATATACCCATTGGCCATTTTTATGTCTTTTGAAAAATGTCTATTCATGTCCTTTGCCTACTTTTTTAATGGGATACTTTTGGGTTTTTTTTTTTTTTGTCCCATTGAGTTCCCTGTGGTTCTGAATATTAGTCCCCTGTCAGATAATCATTTGTAAATATTTTCTCCCATTCACCACGATGTCTTCTCACTCTGTTGATTATTTTTCTATGCAGACACTCTTTAGTTTAATGAAGTTCCCTTTATCTATTTTCGGTTTTGTTGCCTGTGCTTTCCAGGTCTTAGTTATACATTCTTTGTTTAAACCGTACCAGGACAGTTTTCCCGTGGTTTTCTTCCAGAGCTCCTTTTTGGTTGTACATGAATTTTAGGAGAAGAAATGTCTGCTGAGTGGCTTACGGTCACTCCAGTCACTGTGATAGGTGACAGATTAGATAACACAGTAAACAAGATATAGTTCTACGGAACCTGCAGCCTCCTGAGGGGGCCACACAAGCAAACAGACAACTATAACACTATAAAGTTGCTGATTCTGTTTTTAAATCTCTTCTGTGGTCATGTTTCTTCTGAACAAAGAGCCTCACTTGGATGTCACGTCAGCTTTCAGCCACGGCACACTGAGGCCTCTTCACTGCCACCCTGCTATGAAATTCTGAGAAGTGTTGTCCAGGAACAGTTGTCCTCACCTTCTCACTGCGCCTTGTCATCTGTTTCCATCCATAGCACACCACTGATGTTCTTTACAGGGTCAACCAGTGATCTGTGTCACCAAATGCATCAGCCACTTTCTTGTCCCCAGTTGTTCCCTTTCTTGGCAGCCACATCTTTAAGGTCACCACTCCCTCCTGCACAAGAATACTTTTCTCTTGTCACCCATGTCACTACACTGCTGGCTTTTCTGCTATCTCTGTCTCCCCATACCACCTCTCTGTGGTTCCGTTCCCGTAATCTGTGTAGAGTTACGTGAAGGAAGCAGTAGTTATTAGTTCTCATTTGTGGTGGTGGTGAGTTTTTGCCTTTCCCATCCCCATCCCTCTCCTCTTCCTCTCATTAGAATGTAAGATCCATGGGTTTCTCCTTCCATGTTGTTACTAAAACCTGCCACCATGGCTGGACATACGAGTTGCTAGACAAATAGGCATTGGATGCCAGATGCAAGGATGGACGATAGTGCTTCTCATCTGCATTCTCTTTAACCAGAAAATCCCTACTTTTATTGTTTTATTTTATTTTAAATCTACAGTTTTGGTCTGCAAAAGCATCATGTACCTAAAAGCAACCATTGGATGTCATTGCTTCTTAATAATTTTATATAATGATAGAGGGAAATAAATAAATTATAATGCTGCTACTTTAAATTTAATACATGTTTCCTGTCACCAGGGAATTCTGATGGCAGCTGAAAGGCTTTGGGGTTCTGAAGAGTCAGCTAGAGCTCAGGCATCTGCTGTGTGGTTAGACTTTGCATCCTTCAGAGCCTAGCCCTGAAATGCTCTGATTGATGTAGTGTTCCTCTTCTGAAAACCAAAAATATTGTTTCAGATTTTTGAATCTATAGATTTACTGATCCCATTAATACAGAATAAGATTTTGCTGATAGTAAATTTGTCTTAAGAAACAGGTCAATCTATAAATTCTACCTGATGGAAACTGCAATTTTAGGAAGATATTTTTCCATCAGGTATTCACTTGGTGATGACCACTGCTCTAGCCTTTATGTAAAAAAATAAAAACTGAAGTCAAGAGGGCCATTAGGCACAAAAGAAGATATATTTTTTAGTTCAGAGAGTTTTCCCTATTATATTTTTCAGCTTAACTTAGAGTTTAATTTAGAAACACCTGGAAATATTCCATAAATACATCCCACTTACCACTCCCAGACTACATTAATTATCTTTTTTTTTTTTTTATTAAATCATAGCTGTGTACATTAATGCATTCATGGGGTACAGTGTGCTGGTTTTATATACAATTTGAAATACTTTCATCAAATATAGCCTTCACTGCACTTTCTTAATTATTGCGTTTAGGCTTTTATACTCTACACTTAGTAGATCTAACATGTACCCTTGTAAAATGCACCTTAGGTGTGGTCCCACCAATTACCCTCCCTCCACCCATCCTCCCCTCTCCTCACCCCTCACTCTCCTCTTTCCCCTTCATCTTGGGCTGTAGTTGGGGTATAGCTTTCATATGGAAGTATGTTTGCTTATATATTGGTTTCATAGTAGAGCTGAGTACGTTGGATACTTTTTCTTTCATTCTTGAGATACTTTACTGAGAAATATGTTCCAGCTCCATCCATGTAAACCTAAAGGAGGTAAAGTCTCCATCTTTTTTTAAGGCTGCATAATATTCCATGGCATACATACACCACAGTTTATTAATCCATTTGTGAGTTGACAGGCACTTGGGCTTCTTCCATGACTTAGCAATTATGAATATTATACATTTTTGTATTAATAAATGCATATGTTAAAATTTTCAAAATGGGCTCGGTACCCTGGTTACAGCACCAGCCACATACACCTAGGGTGGCAGGTTCAAACCCAGCCCAGGCCAGCTAAACAACAATGACAACTGCAACAAAATATAGCCCCGATATAAAAAAAAAAAAAAAAAAAAAAAAAAGCCCGGCACTGTGGTGGGCACCTATAGTCCCAGCTACTTTGGAGGTTGAGGCAAGAAAATCACTTAAGCCCAAAAGTTTGAGGTTGCTGTGAGCTGTGATGCCACAGCACTCTACCAAAGGCAACATAGTGAGATTGTTTCAAAAAAACAAAACCCAAAATTCAAAATGTACAACAGAGGAGTATATAGTGACCTAAACACCTGATGTAAAGGAGGTCTCTTTTCAACCCTCCAGCTCTCACTCTGTCCTTGGATGGATGACAGGGTTTCAGAGTATCTTTCCAGAGATTCAGTGCCTATTATGGTCTCCCTGCCTGTTTAAAAAGACACAAATTAGGCTCCACACCTGTAGCTCAGTGGTTAGGGTGCCGGCCACATAGCATAGTATATAAACTGTTCTACTCTTTTTTCTAATTTTTTTTTTTTTTTAACTTAACAATAAACCTTAAGATCATTCTTGAAATATGCTAACCTCAAATACCCCCCCCCCCCTTGAAACATAAGAGTCTCGTTCTGCTGCATAGGATAGAGTACAGTGACATCAAGCTAGCTCACCAGAACCTCACATTCCTGGGCTCAAATGACCCTGTTGTCTCAGCCTCCCAAGTAGGCCTACAGGTACAAACCAGCACACGCGGCTGATTTTTCTGTGCGTGTGTATGTGTGTGTGTTTTTTTAAGAGATGAGGTCTCACTACATTTCTCAGGCAGCTCTCAAACTCCTGGCCTCAAGCAATCCTCCTGCCTTGGCCTTACAGAGTGAGCCACCACACCCAGCCCCAACTAAATTTTTTTTTTTTTTTTTTTTTTTGGAGACAAAGTCTCACTATGTTACCCCCCTTCCCCCGGTCGTTCACAGCAACCTTAACCTCTTGGGCTTAAGTGATTCTCTTCCCTCAGCCTCCCAAGTAGCTGGGAGTAGGTGTCGTTGTTTGGCAGGCCAGGCCTGGATTTGAACCTGTTGGCGCTGGTGTATGTGGCTGGTGCCCTAGCTGTTGAGCGACAGGCACCGAGCCCCAACTAAATTTTTTAAGTTACCTGAGAACAATTATCTTTTTATCTTTTATAGCAGGTTTTTCTTTACCCTTTGGGGTAATGAAACTTTTTTAAAAGCAGGTGAAAGTGATGAATCCTCCCACTAGAGAGGAGGCAAAAATGTGTAAATGCATACAGGCTCAAAATTTTGCATATAAATTCGGATTGGCCATGGGTCTTTTTGTTTTTTTGAGACAGAGTCTCACTGTGTTGCCCACGGTAGAGTGCTGTGGTGTCATAGCTCTCAGCAACCTCCAACTCTGGGCTTAAGTGATTCTCTTGCCTCAGCCACCAGAGTAGCTGGGGCACGGCTATTTTTTGTTGCAGTTTGACCAGAGTCAGGCTCGAACGGGCCACCTTTGGTATATTGGGCCGGCGCCCTACCCACTGAGCCACAGGCACCGCCTGGCCATGGGTCTTATGAAATCTGTCTTTGGAGACATACAAAGACACATAAACTATGTTCACCATTCACAAAGTTCTTATTATCTAGTTGTAGAGAAATACATGGACAATTTTTTTTCTTTCTTTCTTTTTTTTCTTTACAATGTTTCTTCTGAGAGAGTAAGCAGGTATATTTATGATTCATTCCTGAGGCTTAGCTCCCAGGAATGCATAGGCGGATATGACTGTCTCTGAAATTCCTTACTGTTTTCCTCTACAGTGTAATTCTACATTTGAGAAAAGTAGGCATGTAAAGGTTTACTTAGCTAGTTAAGCAACATCTTTACAATTTTTCTCTCCTATAAACAAAGCAGTAAATACATCATGTTCTTAGAAATAACCCATTGGACAAACTGAAGCTGTAAACAATCTAGCCTATGCTGAGAAGGCAAGAATGAGGCTCTCCCTGATTTTTCTCTGTCATCTGTGATATGTCCAAGACTGGAACCGAGTGAAATCTCGTTCTTTGTCCCACGGTGGGCGACCACTTACACTTAGGCTCTGCAGAGACCTTCTCTAGAGGGCTTTGGAAGAGAGAACCAGCATATAGATGCCCCGGTTTGGCGTGGCGGGTTGAAAGCCACAGTACACTCCTCCCCACTGATGTTAAAAGTATTTGTCTTCAAGACTCACCAGGGATCTGGCTGTCCTGAGGAATGGAGGGCACACCACCAGTGGCAATCAGGATGTGCGGAGCAGTGTATTTTTTCCCATTGACCTCTACCGTGGGTTGGGGATCACTTGTGAATGATGCATGGCCATAGATGATTTCTATATTGGACTAGAGAAGGAATTGAGGCATTAGCCTGTTCTTAAGATAAAACAAAAACACCTGCTGTAACTTATCAGATCTTTCATTTCTCTATTGAAATGATTTGCTGATGCTAAAAAAACAATTCTCTATTGAATTTCTGTAGAATTCCTGACTAGTAACTGAAATGTAGGGGAGGGGGTTGCCATTAGATGCCAGAAGTGTATAATAAAATAAACAAAGGTGCTATCTTGGGTCAACACCCAGTGACCAAAAATGCAATGGGGGTTGCTTGTGTGTTTTGTTTTTTTTTTTTTTGAGACTGTCTTAAGCTGTTGCTACAGGTACCCAGCACAATGCCCGGCTATTTTTTGTTGCAGTTGTCACTGTTGTTTAGCTGGCCTGGGCCTCAGTATATGTGGCTGGCGCTGTAAACACTGTGCTATGGGCACTGAGCCTGCTTATGTTTTCTTAAACAAAAAAGGAAGAATATCACAAAATTACATGACAGTGAAATGTCTATGCTAAGTATGCTGAGAACTCAGACTTTGGTTCGCTAGAATCTCCTGCACTAAGACTTTCACTTGGGGGCTGCTGGCAAGCTTCTGCCAGCCATGGTATGTGTCCTGGCATGCAAATATGGGCAATTTAGGAGGACAATGGAACCAAAGAAGCATGATTACTGAGTGGAATGTGGTAACATTTTGGAACAGGCTCGGCTCTGAATTGAGTTATCTTCTCCTCTCCTTTCCAACCTTCCCTCCAGGCCAGTTCCTACAAGTGCCTGGCTTAAACTGAATCAAGATCAAAGACAACCCACAAGCCTCCAACAATCTTTCCTCAAGGAGGTAATGAATTCCTCAGCAGTGATAAAAAGGAGGGTGGGTCAAGTGGCCTAGTTTAGGGGGAGAAGTTTAGAGACTTTTATTTTGACTTTCTAGCATATTAGAAAGTTTTCTCCCTTACACAGAATTTCTGGATCAACTATACTAATTCTTCCATATGGCCACCGTAAGGTATACCATACAATGAGATTATTAATTATTAAAAAATGCTGATTCTGGCTCGGCACCTGTGGCTCAAGTGGCTAAGGCGCCAACCACATATACCTGAGCTGGCAGGTTAAAATCCAGCCCGGGCCCACCAAACAACAATGATGGCTGCAACCAAAAAATAGCCGGGCGTTGTGGCAGGAGCCTGTAGTCCAAGCTACTTTGGAGGCGGAGGCAGGAGAATCCCTTGAGCCCAGGAGTTGGAGGTTGCTGTGAGCTGTGATGCCCCAACACACTACCCAGGGTGACAAATTGAGGCTCTGTCTCAAAAAAAAAAAAAAAAAAAAAAAAAAAATGCTAATTCTGGCTTGATGCCTGTAGCACAGTGGTTATGATGCCAGCCACATACATAGACGCTGACAGGTTTGAAACCGGCCCAGGCCAGCTAAATAACAATGACAACTGCAACTAAAACCTGGGCATTGTGGCAGGCACCTGTAGTCCCAACTACTTGGGAGGCTGAGAGAAGAGAATCACTGTAGCCCAAGAGTTAGAGGTTGCTGTGAGCTGTGACGCCACAGCATGCTATTGAGACATAGTCAGACTCTGTCTTAAAAACAAACAAAAATAAACAAAACAAAAAAACCCCGATTCCTTAGTAATTTTTCTATCTCTTTTGCTGAAGTATTTTAGCTAGCTCCATTAAAACATCACTGGTGTGGGGGTTTTACCATAATGAGTGATATCTCTATACATTGAGATTATAAGGTCTGACAGCCTTAAAAATCTCTTGTGGTCAGTGTAGAAGGAGTGCAGCCCCTTAAATATATTTTCCCTCTGAATTGAGGATTAAGACAAACAATAAGATTACCTTCCAAAAAATAAATCTAGAAATAACTCACCCTGGATCAGCACCCAGTAGCACAGTGGTTATGGCACCAGCCACGTGCCCCGAGGTTAGCAGGTTCGAACCTGGCCCAGGCCAATTAAACAATGACAATTGCAACAAAAAAAATAGCCAGGCGTTGTGGCAGGCGCCTGTAGTCTTAGCTACTTGGGAGGCTGAGACAAGAGAATCGCTTAAGCCCAGGAGTTTGAGGTTACTGTGAGCTGTGATGCCACAGCCCTCTACCCAGGGAGCCAGCTTGAGGCTCTATCTCAAAAAAAAAAAAAAAAAAAAAAAAAAATAAAAATCTACTGTTATAACTAGAACCTAAGAAATCTAAGAAAATGCAAAGTGAGACTACAAAGACAAAAGAAGGTGCTGGGAATATACCATCAAGAAAAAAGAAATTAAATGACGCACAATTTATCAATGTCACCTGCATGTTCACAGGTAGAAGAGGTCTGATATCTACTCACTAAGGTTCAAAATGGCTCAGGATTTGCTGGAGGCAAATACACTTCTGCTCAGTTTTTTTGAGACAGAGTCTTACTATGTCACCCTCAGTAGAGTGCTGTCAGGTCACAGCTCACAGAAACCTCAAGCTTTTGGGCTTAAGCGATTCTCTTGCCTCAGCCTCCCAAGTAACTGGGACTATATGCACCCGCCACAATGCTGGCTATTTTTTATTGCAGTTGTCATTGTTAGCTGACCCAGGCCACGTTCAAACCTACCAGCCCTGGTATATGTGGTCGGCCCCCTAACCACTGGGCTAGGTTTTTGCCAGACTTCACTCACAAAAACAACCTTCTGAATCACAATTTGGTCTCCAGAGTAGATCCAGCCACCAAGGATGAGGCTGTTCTGTCCAAATGAACACTGGCAGGTTTTCAGCCCAATAGTGTTTCTGATTTTAATGAAAAACTGACATTCTGGCTTGGTGCCCGTAGCTCAGTGAGTAAGGGTGCCAGCAACATACACTGAAGGTGGCGGGCTCGAGTCTGGCACAGGCCTGCTAAACCATGACAACTGCAACCAAAAATAGCCAGGCTGGGTGGTGGGTGCCTATAGAGCCCAGCTACTTGGGAGGCTGAGGCAAAAGAATCGCTTAAGCCCAAGAGTTGGAGGTTGCTGTGAGCTGTGATGCCACAGCACTCTACCAAGGGCAACATAGTGAGACCCTGTCTCAAAAAAAAAAAAAAAAACCAAACTGACATTCTGACGCATAAACAGTCTCTCATGTGTGGGATTTCAGAATCTATGTGGCACACCAGACCCATGCAAAATGCAGCCTCAGGGGAGGCCAGGTCTACCATCTTGGCAACACCACACACTCATTCTCCACAGAAAAAAAGACTGGATGACTGGGTCAGAGGCTTCTCCTCTGATAGGTCAACTTCATAAATGTTAATCACAGACAAAATAATGGAAAGAACAGGAACTATATATTCAAAGGCCACAAGTCTAGCCAGACTTGGTTGTATACTCTAGCCGAGAACATCTCTTTTCAAAGTTGAAACCCAGCATACCCACCTTGGTTAGATTGTTTTGATATATGGTGTTCAGGCGGCTCACGTAGGCATCTCGCTTTTCCTTAATAACACTGCAATGAAACCTGAGTCAGTTCTCACAAACAGGATTTTCCTCTTTCAGTTACTAACAGGGACATCTGTCCCTGAACACCCTTGAGCAGAGAATCACAGACTGTCAACAATTCATTCACTACATTGAATGAAAGTCTCTGAAAATAGTCATCCCTTCCCCAAGCCCATCTGCTTCTCTACGCATTGAGAACCCTGATTCCACCCAGGGGGGAATGCTCGGTTGGCTTCCTCTTTCTGCAGAGAAGACAAGGAGAGATGCTTCAGCACAATGCCTAGGATGTGGCGGTCACTCAATACATATGTGTTGAATAAATGAATTTGCTAGGCTCGGCGCCCGTGGCTCAAGCAGCTAAGGCGCCAGCCACACACACCTGAGCTGGCGGGTTGGAATCCATCCTGGGCCCGCCAAACAACGACGGCTGCAACCAAAAAATAGCTGGGCGTAGTGGCGGGAGCCTGTAGTCCCAGCTACTTGGGAGGCGGAGGCATGAGAATCACTTGAGCCCAGGAGTTGAAGGTTGCTGTGAGCTGTGATGCTACAGCACTCTACCCAGGGTGACAGCTTGAGGCTCTGTCTCAAAAAAAAAAAAGTGGTATATCCATGTGATGGAATTTTATTTCACCTTAAAAAAGGAATGAAGTTATACATGCTACAAAATGTAGAAAACCTTGAAAACATTATGTTAAGTGAAATAAACCAGACATAAATTGTATAATTCCACTTATATGAAGTACTAGAGACATAATTCATCGAGACAGAAGGTAGAATATAGCTACCCAGGGGCTGGGGGGTGGAGGGAAGAAGTTTCCATTTCGGATTTCTGGAAATGGCTGTGATAATTGTTGCACAACAATGCAAATGTACTTAGTGCCACTCAATTGTACACTCAAAAATGGTTAAAATAGGGCGGTGCCTGTGGCTCAGTGAGTAGGGCATCAGCCCCATATACCGAGGGTGGTGGGTTCAAATCCGGCCCCGGCCAAACTGCAACAAAAAAATAGCCAGGTGTTGTGGCGGGCACCTGTACTCCCAGCTACTTGGGAGGCTGAGGCAAGAGAATCACCTAAGCCCAAGAGCTGGAGGTTGCTGTGAGCTGTGACGTCACAGCACTCTACCGAGGATAACAAAGTTAGGCTCTGTCTCTATTAAAAAAAAAAAGTTAATAGTAAATTTTATGTGACATATATTTTACCCACAATAATACCACCATAAAAGATTGTGTCTTAGTTAGTTATGAAAGAAAATATTTAAATAAATTGAACCCTCTCAGCATTAACACTTACCGCCAATTGAATTTACTCTCACAACTTTGAAAGCCATAATCAACATGATCGTGCATGAATTCAGAGTGGACTGCTGTGTTCCACATTACCTGTAAAAAAGGACCCAAGGGAAGATAGGAATAGCAGATGAGTGGTACTCAGTAATGGCAGATAAAAGTACTAATCTTAAATTAATAACCAGGCCACGCACAGTAGCTCATACCTATAATCCTAGCACTATGGGAGGCTAAGGCAGGTAGACTGCTTGAGCTCAGGAGTTGGAGACCAGCCTTGGGAGGCTGAAGCAAGAGGATTGCTTGAACCCAAGAGTTTGATGTTGCTGCAAGCTATGAAGCCACAGCACTTTACCCAGGGTGACAAAGTGAGACTCTGTCTCAAAAAAAAAAAAAAAAAAATCACTGATATGAGATAGACTGATTAACTAGAGAAAAGGCATACAAGTTTATTTAATGTGTGTACTCGTACCTATACCTATATGAAGTACCTAAGAATCAGTAGATTCACTGAGATAAAAAGTAGAACAGAGGAACCCAGGGGCTGGGGAGAGAGGAAAATAAAGGGTAATTGTTTAAGGAGTACAGTTTAGGGTGGCGCCTGTGGGTAAGGTACTGGCCCCATATATACCCAGAGTGGCGGGATTGAACCCAGCCCAGGCCAAACTGCAACAAAAAAATAGTTGGGCATCATGGCGGGCGCCTGTAGTCCCAGCTACTTGGGAGGCTGAGGCAAGAGAATCACCTAAGCCCAGGGGTTGGAGATGGCTGTGAGCTGTGCCACCACACTCTACAGAGGGCAATAAATTGAAACTCTTTCTCTAAAAAAAAGGAGGACAGTTCAGAATAAAGATACAAGGATACAGGGGAAAGTGTCTTTTTTTGAGACAGAGACTTATTATGTCACCCTCGGTAGAGTGCCATGGCATCACAGTTCACAGCAACCTCAAACTCTTGGGCTTAAGCAATTCTCTTGCCTCAGCCTCCTAAGTAGCTGGGACTACAGGTGCCCACCAAAACACCCAGCTATTTTTTTTTGTTGTTGTTGTTGTTGTTGTTGTTTTTAGAGACAGAGTCTCACTGTGCCCTTAGTAGAGTGCTGTAGCATCACAGCTCACAGCAACCTCCAGCCAGCTCTTGGGCTTAGGCAATTGTCTTGCCTCAGCCTCCCAAGTAGCTGGGAATACAGGCACCCACCACAATTTTATAGTGGTAGTTGTCATTGTTGTTTGGCAGGCCCCAGCTGGGTTCAAACCCATCAGCCCCAGTGTATGTGTCTGGTGCCCTAGCCACTGAGCTATAAGCACCGAGCCGAAAATTGTTCATTTTATGTTCCGGTTAAATAACACATGGACAGCCTTGTAGAAATATGACTGGACAAAGGGTGGCGCCTGTGGTTCAGTGGGTAAGGTGCTGGCCCCATAGGGTGGTGGGTTCAAAACCAGCCCCGGCCAAACTGCAACAAAAAAATAGCTGGGCATCGTGGCGGGCGCCTGTAATCCCAGCTATTCGGGAGGCTGAGGCAAGAGAATCACCTAAGCCCAAGGATTTGGAGGTTGCTGTGAGACCACATCATTCTACTGAGGGTTAATAAGTGAGACTCTGTCTCAAAAAAAAATTAAATAAAAGAAAAAAAAAAAAAAAGAAATATGACTGGACAAAAAGGGTATGCTCTAATGCTAACAGACTGAGTGGGGAAGTCCAGCTAGGCCTGTCTGTCCAGAATCTAGCCAGATTTGCATTGTTGTGCAACCATTACCACGATCCATTTCCAGAAATCACAAATGATCCTTTTTGGCCTCTCTGAGCAGCGTCCTTCCTTGGGTGTTGGGCAGGGCCCTCTCTGGAATGGGGGGGTCTCATGACCCACAGGGAAACAAGGTAGGTCAGAGAACTTTTTCCAGCTAGTTTTTAAAAGGAGTAATTTTGGGGTTTAGGCTATAGGGAAAAGGGTTCTGGCTTTTACAACCTGCCTTGGGGAAGAGCAATCCTAGTTTCTTGTGGTCAATCCCAGGGAAGAATGGGACTGAGGGGCTGGAGAACAAGAGAGTTCAGAGAAAAACCTTTGTTTCTGAGGCCTTCATTTTGGGGTACTGTTTTCTGAGCTCCAACACAGCTCACAATCTGTAAAGGTCTTATTGTCTGTCATGAAAACAGACAAATTGCCATCCAGAACTCTAGATGACAAACTACCATTTTCCCTTGTCAGACAAGCTTTAGAGTCCTTTTTTTTTTTTTTTTTTAAGATAGTCTCATTTAGGGCAGTGCCTGTGGCTCAGTGGGTGGCAGGTTCAAACCTGACCACAGCCAAACTGCAATAAAGTTAGAAACAAGGCAAAGGAACAGACACGAGACATAGAGTAGAATTAAAGAGTGGGAGCTCAGGGAGCCATTGCCCGTTTGTTTCACTCTGCTTTTATCGGAGTCTATTTGCCCAGAGGGTAAGATGAGGGACGGAACAAAGATACCAGCAGTTTTTGAGTGAGTGTATCAGCTCCTATTGTTATTATTTAAGGGTTTGACTAGCCTTGAGAAACCTGAGACTTACATTGGGAGAGACTCCCGCTGGAGATCACACACCCAGATTTCTAGGAAGGTGTTCAACTCCAAGTAAAACGCCACTGGCATTAATCTCCTCTGAGGAACTGGTAGGAGGGAGGAATTTTCCTCCCATCACCACCATAAGGGGTATAAACTCTTCTGCCCGTATCTCAGGGCTCCAGCTATTCCCTTGATCTCTGCCCCAGGCAAATGCAAATCTCCACAATGGGTATCCGCTTTGCCTCTTTACCAGTTAACGTATGTTTCTAGGTCTTTGCCATAGCCTCTTCTATGACCATTTTTCCTCAGAGTGCTCACAGATCCAGGGAGGTGTTTATAAACTGTATCCCCAACAGGCTAGAATTTCAGAAAAGGCAGGAAGCTTGCTAGCAATAGTTAGCTTAAATGTAAACAGCTGACTTTATTCCGACTCACTCAACCTACTTTTTAATTTTCTTCTTTTTCTGGGGGTGCTTTCCCTTGCCAAGAATGGGGTCTTCAGTCCCCATTCTCCCAGGAACTCACCCTCAGTAAAGTGCTATGGCATCATAGCTCACAGCAACCTCAAATTCCTGGGTTCAAGAGATCCTCTCTGCCTCAGCTTTGTAGGTACCTGGGACTACAGGTGCCTGCCACAACACCCAGCTATTTTTTTATTTTATTTTTTTTTACAGTTTTGGCTGGGGGTGGGTTTGAACCTGCCACCTCCAGCATAGGGAGATGGCACTCTACCCCTTTGAGCCATAGGCACCACCATAGGTTTTTTTTTTTAAAAGAGATGGGGTCTCACTCTTGCTCATGCTAGTTTCAAACTCTTAAACTCAAGCAATCCAGCCACTTCAGCCTCCCAGGACACTGGGATTACAGGCTGAGCCACTTGTGTATGAGCCAGCCTACACTCCATTTTTGACAAGCCTTAACCTTCTTTATACCCCTCTCTCCTTATGCCTAAAAATGGATATATTTGGTAACTCTGCTAGTTTTTAGAATCAAGGTGAAATTCATTTAGCATGGAATTAACCATTCTGTTTATTCTTTGTCTTACACAATATATATGAAAGATTTGTAAGCACAAACAAATCATGTTAATGAACATCACTTCACCTCATCACATTACCTCATCATCACATTACCTCATTCTCATGAGGTAACGTATTTATTTACTTCTACTCTGCACTGTGTGCAATGCTATGGCTTTAAACACCTTTGGGGGAGGTGCTTCTATATGAACTGCTCTGGGGATTTAGGCCCAGACCTAATCAGGGTGGTATGCACCAAGCAGGCCCCATCCTTCTGGTTCCTTCTCTACCTCACTGCCAGGGGGAGATAATCTGGGCTTCAGTCTGTTCAAGAAAATAAGAGGCAATTAACAACTGATCCTCAAGAATGTAAAGCACTTTGAAATCAGTAGAGTCCTAGAAAAATATAAGATCACTGCCTACCACATGTAATCAGAAGGAGTAAATAAAACAATATATGAGACAAAATATTTCAGATTCAGGTTTCTATGTAGTGTTAACTCTGTGGTATTGTTTTTAAATAATAAGGCAGTACCAATCAACACTGAATTTACTATCATAATTGGCTTAAACTACATAAAACCACCTTACAGTTCATTTACATGACACATATAGCCATGACTGCATGACTCCAAGTAGAATAGATTCCAAAAAGTAGAACTAAAAGGAAAGAAAAAAATTGAGAGAAAATGCCCCAACGGAAAAAAGAAATCTTCCTAAAACAGAAAGAAAAAAAAATGTACCTATCCTAGGGAACAGAGGTTAGAAAACCTTTCTGGAATTAGATGCACCACTGATGAGATTAGGATATTTACATGCATAATATCAAAGATTCTCTTTCCTCTCCTGACTACAAATATTACAAATATTTTCAGCTGGTCGTTGTTCCTGTTAAGCCATCAGAAGTTTGAGACCACTATGTTCCATTCCTGGCTACCTCCCCACTGGGCCCACCCAGGAACACTGTCACTCTGAGAATATGCCACATGGTGAAGGATCAGAATGATTTCCTTCTGCGTGTGCGATACTATCAGTTAGTGTCCAGGAGCTAACACTTTCATGGTTATCTCCCCCTCCTTCATTTCTTCCTACCTAAAAATGCCACTCACTGTCCATATAAAGCAATCTGCAGAGACACTGCAGGGTGAGGACATCCTATCTGGTGTTGCTGGAGCCAACTGAGGCCACAGGCTACTGATTATACACACCCAGGATGGCAGGAAAGCCAGCAGAAGCCAGGATCTTTCTAGATATCCTCAAGTGCTAAGCCAATCTCAGCAACTCCCCATCTCCAGGATTTTTTTTTTTTTGGCAGTTTGGGGCTTGGTTTGAACACGCCACCTCCAGCATATGGGGCCTGAACCCTACTCCTTTGAGCCACAGGTGCCGCCCTATCTCCAGGCTTCATGATAAGTGATATTAAAAAATACAAACGTAAGCCAGGTATTGCGGCAGGTGCCTGTAGTCCCAGCTACTTAGGAGACTAAGGCAGGAGGATCACTTAAACACACTAGTTTGAGGTTGCTGTGAGCTAGGCTGATGCCACAGCACTCTAGCCCGGTGACAGAGAAAGACTGTCTCAAAAAAATAAACAAACAAAAAAAAACCCCAAAATAAAAAACCTAACAAATAAAAACCATCTATTGCTTAAGCCACTTTTAGTGGGTCCTCAATTAGTTTTTGCAGAAAGAATTGTAACTGATATATTTGGAAAACATTCTCTTTTTTTGCAGTTTATGGCCAGGGCTGGGTTTGAACCCACCACCTCCAGCATATGGGGCCGGCGCCCTACTCCTTTGAGCCACAGGTACCGCCCTGGAAAAATTTTTATTCTGATCATGATTTACCAAATAGAAAAATGATTATGAAAGGAAAAAGAAATTAAAAAAAAAATCCTACCTTTTTGGGTACACATCCAACATTTACCTAAAAAAGAAAAAAGATACACTTTAAGAATATTGAACTCCAACCATCAAACGAACCTGGAAGAAATAATACATTAAGCCAGGAAACTTTCCCGAGTTCTGAGTCGTGATGAATTAAATCCTACAATTACTCCTTTTTGTCTAGTATAGAATTTTTTTTTGAGACAGAGCCTCAAGCTGTCGCCCTAGGTAGAGTGCTCTGGCATCACAGCTCACAGCAACCTCCAAATCCTGGGCTCAAGTGATTGTCCTGCCTCAGCCTCCCAAGTAGCTGGGACTACAGGCACCCGCCACAATGCCCGGCTATTTTTTTTTGGTTGCCACCATCATTGTTGTTTGGTGGGCGTGGGCTGGATTAGAACCTGCCAGCTCAAGTGTATGTGGCTGGCTCCTTAGCTGCTTGAGCCACAGGTGCCAAACCTCTATTATAGAATTTATATAAGAACATTATTTTCCTTATGTGATGAAGTACAGAGTGCTACTCAGTAGCATTTTCTGAGGAAAAGCACAAAGGCAGAGACAGAAAGGGCAATCAGACCATCTGAGCAGCTGCCTTAGGAGATTTCTGGGAAATTGACTATGGGGTAGGTGGTAAACACCCTCGATGGCCCACTTAATAAAATCTCTAGTGAGCTACGTTATTCTTTGGGATCAGAGGACAACGAACCAAGCAATGAGATTCATCCATGCTATTGAGTTTTACAGACTAGCTGCTATAGAACACAAATTTGACTCTTAGCCTTCTGGCAGGCAATACACAAAGGGAAATACAAATAGTTGTAAGATTTCATCATGAAAAAACTAGCCAGGGCAGCGCCTGTAGCTCTGGGTTGGGCACCAGCCACATACACTGAGGCTGACGGGTTCAAATACGACTGGGCCAGCTAAAACAACAATGACAACTGCAACAACAACAACAAAAAGCCTGGTGTTCTGGAGGGCACCTGTAGTACTAGCTGCTCCGGAGACTGAATTAAGAGAATCGCTTAAGCCCAAGAGTTTGAGGCTGCGGTGAGCTATAACGCCATAGCACTCTACCAAGGGTGACAAAATGAGACGTCTCAGTTTAAAAAAAAAAAAAGAGGCTCGGCACCTACGCCTGAAGCAGCTAAGGCACCAAGCCACACACACCTGAGCTGGTGGGTTGGAATCCGTCCCGGGCCCGCCAAACAACAATGACGGCTGCAACCAAAAAATAGCCAGGCATTGTGGCGGGCGCCTGTAGTCCCAGCTACTTGGGAGGTGGAGGCAGGAGAATTGCTTGAACCCAGGAGTTGGAGATTGCTGTGAACTGTGATGCCACAGCACTCTACCCAGGGGGCAGCTTGAGGCGCTGTCTCAAAAATAAATAAATAGGGTGGCACCTGCGGCTCAGTGAGTAGGGCGCCGGCCCCATATACCGAGAGTGGTGGGGTCAAACCCAGCCCCAGCCGAACTGCAACAAAAAAACAGCTGGGTGTTGTGGCGGGCGCCTGTAGTCCCAGCTGCTCTGGAGGCTGAGGCAGGAGAATCGTGGAAGCCCAAGAGCTGGAGGTTGCTGTGAGTCCTGTGACATCATGGCACTCTAAGGAGGGCGGTAAAGTGAGACTCTGTCTCTACAAAAAAAAATAAAAAATAAAACAAAATAATAAATAAATAAAAGAAGGCAGTGTCCATAGCTCAGTGGTTAGGGCGCCAGCTGCATACACTGAGGCTGGTGAGTTCCAATCCGGCCCAGGCCAGCTAAAGCAACAATGACAACTGCAACAGATAAACAGCTGGGCTGTGAGCTGTCTACCCAGGGCGACAGCTTGAGACACTGTCTCAAAAAAAAAAAGTTAAATTAAGTAGACTCTAATTTACAAGTCTTTGAGGGTAAAAACTTTGGACTTCACTTAATAAATAAGCCATTTGGTTAATACCAAATAATACCCGAGCTGAGGAACTGCTTACAAAAGGAAAACTAGATAGAGCTCTAATTTTTGAAAGATAAATTATAGACCCTTAGCTCTCTTGACCTATGACTGAATGTGTATTTCAGATGTCCTTTTTACTTGTAAACACTGACTGGAAGGCACTGGTGATAATGTCTTGGCCAATACAATAAAGTTCTGAGACTTAATTGTGTATCTTTAAAAAAACAAATCAGCAGGGGCGGTGCCTGTGGTTCAGTGGATAGGGTGCCGGCCCCATATATACCGAGGGTGGCGAGTTGAACCGCCCGGGCCAAACTGCAACAAGAATAACAAATAACCGGGCGTTGTGGCAGGCACCTGTAGTCCCCTCAGCCCACTTGGGAGGCTGAGGCAAGAGAATCACCTAAGCCTAAGAGCTGGAAGTTGCTGTGAGCTGTGACGCTACAGCACTCTACCGAGGGTGACAGTGAGACTCTGTCTCAAAAAAAAAAAAAAAAAAAAAAAAAAAAAAAAAAAAAAAAAAAAAAAAAAAAAAAAAAAACCCCAAAAAAAATTTTTTTTTAAAA
>CAUYPK010000896.1:0-75017 GCA_963574355.1 Loris lydekkerianus | reverse complement strand
GGAGGGGAGGGGGGAGGATGGGCAGAGGGAGGGTGATTGGTGGGATTATACCTGCGGCGCATCTTACAAGGGTACATGTGAAACTTACTAAATGTAGGATATAAATGTCTTAACACAATAACTAAGAAAATGCCAGAAAGGCTATGTTAACCAGTGTGATGAAAATATGTCAAATGGTCTATAAAACCAGTATATGGTGCCCCATGATTGCATTAATATACACAGCTATGATTTAATAATAAAGAAAAAAGAAAAAAAAAAAGAGGAAAAAAAAATAAGACCAAAAAAAAAAAAAGATTCTCCTAAGAATTTTAAGTTTTTTCGGGGCATGAAAAAATGTTCACATTTTATCAACTTGGTAGAAGATGGGCTAGACACAAAGCTTCAGAGGAAGGAGATGAGCTCAAAGACATTTACTTCACTATTGAGGCAAATTCTTGGTATTACTGCTGCCTGGGCTCCTAGTAAGGTCTCCTCAAATAATTTAGAAATAAAAAGGGTAAGACTGGGGGCAGCGCCCATGGTTCAGTGAGTAGGGCACTGGCCCCATATACCGAAAGTGGCAGGTTCAAACCTGGCCCCGGCCTAACCACAACAAAAAATAGCTGGGCGTTGTGGTGGATGCCTGTAGTCCCAGCTACTCAGGAAGCAGAGGCAAGAGAATTGCCTAAGTGCAGGAGGTTGCTGTGAGCTGTGACGCCAAAAGAAATAAAATAAAACCTTTAAAAAAAAAAAAAAAAAAAGGTAAGTTATAACTTTAAGACAAAAAAAAAAAAAAAGAAAGAAACCAGAGAGGAGATAGGCAAGGTCATTTAAGGCAATGGAATAATTTATGTGACTAACTCCCTTCATTCAGATTTCATGTTGAACAATCTCCCTGTTGTAATTTTTTCCCATGTCATCTGTAATGGGTTGAATTATGGCACTCAAAAAGATATGTCCAAGTTCAGCCATCTGGTACCCGTGAACATGATCCTACTTGGAAATAGGGCCTTTACAATGTAATTGAAGACCTCAAGATGAGTTGATCCTGGATTTAGGGCAGGCCCTGACTCCAGTGGCTGGTATCCCTATAACAGAAGGGGGTCAAACTGAACCGAGAAGTGCCAGGAACCACCAGAGGCTGGAAGACACAAGGAAGTATCTCCTCTAAAGCCTTCAGAGGGAAGGTGGTCTCCAGAACTGTCAGAGAAAAAAACAAAATCTATTTTAAGCCACTAATTTTATGACAATATATTACAACTGCCCCAGAAAACTAACACAGCCAGCTCTACAGCCACAAACCAATGGGGGAGGGTCTGGTGAGAGAAACACAAAAACAAACCGTTCCTGACCACTGCCCTGGTCTGGGACTGCTGTAAGGGAGAGTGCACTCACCTAAGGAGTTACAGGTCTACCCCTTAAATAGCTATGCTCACCACTGTGCGTTTCAAAAATTAGCATTCTATTTCCACACAGCAATTTTATGCACTTGGTGTATTAATTAGGTTATATGACAGTGTTTACCCCAGATCTAAGTGTCTTCACCCTGGAAAGCCACTGTACTGTAGATGTGTCATGTGGGACGTGTGGCATATGCAGTGACAGCAGCAAAACAGAGTACAATGCAATTTCACACCAACGCCCCTATGCCTTGATCCAGAGGAGAAACACACAACTTCTGTTCAGAGCCCACCAGCAAAATTTAGTCATATTGCCTCACTGCTAAAGCAATGTGGAATGTAGGGGGGTAAGTGAAATATTTTACCTTTACTGCCATGCTTGTGAATCCATGCAGGTTTAAAAAAAAAGAAAAGAAAAGAAAAAGACCCTTTTTCTTAGTAGACACAAAAAGGGAAACTTCTGAACTTGTAAGATTGAAGTTTAGTCCTTCAACTATGGCAAATTTCTTTTATGCTTTCTAGGAGGATACCAGGTAGCTTTTTCTGGGCCATATACACCCTACCATGTCAGCACTACATGCAAAGAAAACATTTTTAAGTTATTTTTAATATCTACATTAGAAAAACACTGAAAGGAGCTTTCCAAGATCTTCCCTAGCCTAGCATGCTGTGACTTCATGGGTTCGAGACCAGCCTGAGCCAGAACAAGACTCTGTCTCTAAAAAATTTCAGATATACTGCAGCTTCTGTCATCATGATGCAAATGTGCAAATCACCCCACCAACACCCCTCCTTCCAGGTACTATAAAATTTTTATTCCAACCAGGCCCATGGATGAGTGTCTATCGTCTTAGCTACTCAGAGGTGGGAGATCGCTTGAGCCCAGGAGTTCAAGTTCAACCTGGGCAACATAGGGAGACCCTATCTCTAAAAATAAAATAAAATGTATTCCTTGGAATTTCCAGGAAGAGGATAGCCTGGAACAAAAATTCAACTGCAAAACCAAGACCAAGAAAGAAACCATTGTTATGCCAAAAGTTCATTACAAATTCTTCCTGAAATACCTATCCACCATTATAACTTACTAAGTAGAGTCATATAAACATAGCAAAACCATTGAAATTTTGAATCACATAGCACCAGAGGTCTTAATAAGATGCTGTACTCAAAGTAGAATTATCTTTCCCAAAGCAAGAGGAAAAGACTTTGGACCTTCAGGAGTCCAAATCATGGACCTCTTCCAGATGTTGTCTGCTTCCAGAATCTTCTGGAATTGCACCTATTCTGTTTCATCCAGGTCTCAAGGCCTGAATCCAATCCAAATTCGCTTCCCACCATTTCAAACAACAACAGCAAAATCTGGATCCCAATAATTACCACTGAGTATGATTTGGGGAGGGGGGGAGTAAACACTCTTCAAATTGCGATCTGCTGCAATTTTCAGCTGAGGTAAACAAGCTTTACAAACACAAACGTTTGCAGAAAATTCTTCCTGTGCTGGTAAAAAAATGTTTTTAAATTGATGCAGGTGGCCCTGGTGCAACTCCAGCACAGCATTTGGGTATTCCCTTAGGGGCATGCTCCCTTCCTGCTACTTAACTGTTATTTTTGTCTACAAATTAATAGGCACAGTTAACCTGGAGTTGGGATTTAACCAGTGAACGGGGAATTGGGACCTCAGAGACTGCTGTACAAAGGAGGGAAGCCAGGTTGCTCCCAGAAGCACTGTCAATTCCCTGTAACAACACCTTAAGGTCAGAAATAAATGTCTTAGCTTGCCAGGGAATTGGCCTGAAGGAAGAGCAAAAGGAGAGCTCATTTAACTTAGAGCAAACAATCCAAAGTGGTGGAACTTATTAGAAGAAATGTCGTGTTCTGTCACCAGCCTTACAGTCTGCTGCTATTCATTTAAAGCGGGGAATCTAGAGATCTCTACTTAGCATCCTTATTCAGTGGTATTATTGGGCACCGGTATGAACAAGGTCCCAGATACTGTTGCAAAAAGCAAATGGAACCAGATTCTGCTCCAAAAGGCTGGCTAGAAAGGTGGCGCTTACCCAAATACTTGATTAAGGGGAAACAAAAGTTCTGCCCTGTATCCGTACATAACTTTCTCATAATCAGCCTAGATTTGAAAGCAAAGCTGTTACCACTGTAAGTCCTAAGCCAATGCTGACTGAATGAAGATAAATATGATAGTTTGTCTTCTCAGCAGAATCTGTTGAGAGTTGGATAAATCCAAATGGTCCCAAATTTAAGTGATCCAGATTAACCTACCAGTAAAAATTTACCAACTGTCTTCTGTCATAAACTATACAGTGTCTTTCCGTATCCTTCACTCTTTTACAGAAACAACATCCCCAGTTTTGTTACTGACATACGTCTTCCTCCACTCCTATTAGATGATATTAACCCCACAGCTGGCCTGGCTAACGGAATGAGGACAGTGCATCCTTCACCCACCAAGATGGGCCAGGGTAAGCAATCCAATTAAAACCAATGGCATTGGCGGGGGGGGGGGGGGGGGGGAAGGTAGACACAGATGGAGAGAGAGAATCTTTTATCACCTCATTTTCTGGCTTGAATTAGTCAATGCCAATTTGCCATGCAGAGGGAGAGGCCTGAGTTAAATGCACAGGAACAAATCATGGGAAGTAGAGAGACCAGTGTCTGACAGTCACTGGTGACATCATTTAAGCCTGAATCCAGCCATGCGTAAAGATGAGATTACCTAAACTTTTCAGTTATTTATGTCAATAAATTCTCTTCTGTTGTTGCTGTTTAAATATGTTTGCATAGGAGCTTTTTGTTACTCCAAACTGAAAGAATAAAGGTTTGTGTAAGTATGTATCTAGCACTGTGAAATTAATATTAAAATGCAAAACACATAGACTCTTCCAACAAGGAATTTACATGTTTGTTGTTACAATTTAAACAAGGTACCATTCTGGTAGGTTTCCAATAAAATAAAGAGCCTGACAAGTTACTATGTTTCCACAAGAAAAGGAAGTAGGCTTACCCAAGGTCTCATTCCTTAATTCTAGCCACCAATTACTAAAAGGACCCATTACAATGATGACGTTAGAGTCTTGTTAGAATCATTTAGAGACCCTGAAACCTCCGCCTGCTAGCTGTTTCTTGCTTTATTGTTCAGAGTGCCTGAAGCTTAACTGAGATTCTGAATTCTAAGTTAGGGTAAAGACCTGACACTGAAATCTCAGCTACTCAAAGCACAAAGACTGTCAGAGATGCTATAAAAATTATACACAGCAGCAGTGATGAAAGGGAGTTTCAAAGAAATTGTGCTCCTCAGAGCTTTATGAAAGTAGTATTTCAAACTGAAACTAGAAATCTGGGAGACAATTTGTACTACATAAAAGTGGGAAAATTGGAGAGTTAAGGTCCGTGTTTTTAATGTTATATATAATCTAGGAATGGACGTAGGAATGTTATGATCTGGCTCATTCTCCCTCAGTGGAATAATGCCTTGTACTTATTTTTGTAAACTATATTGAAATGAATCTTTAGAGTAAATACTCAAATTTTTTTATGAAGCCTTTCTTTCTATGATGAATATATTTAGAAAATTGGTATATAAACTAATATATTAAGATGAAAACGATAAAACATTTTGAAAAGTAGTTTCTTTTTTTGCTTCAGGTTAATACAATTAATTTGCTTCAGGTTAAATACAATTTAGTTATATAAATTGCTTTTGTAAGGTTGAAGTTTACATTGAAAATATGTCCTTCACCCAGGAAGGGTGCCACATACACCCAGGCAACATATCTGTTGGGTGGGAACATACCCAACCCAGTCTCTCCATTGAAATTTAATTTAGTTTTTGTCTCATTTAACCATGTAGTGGTTAACCCACTAGTTTCAAATTGGTACTGAGCACATGTGATGCTTATTTTTCCATTCTTATGATACTTTGCTTAGGAGAATATTCTACAAATCCATTCAGGTTGTTACAAAAGATGCAAAAATCGCCCTCTTGTTTATAGACGAATAGTATTCCCAAATAGTATACATATACCAAAATGTATTCATCCATTCTTGTACTGAAGGGCACTTGGGTTGTTTCCATGGATTTACAGCTTACAATAAATGTTGGAGTGCAAATATCCTTATGGAAAAATATCTTTTTTTTCTCTTTTGGGTAGACAACCTAATAATGGGATTGTCAGATCAAATGGCAGGTTACCTTTTAGTTCCTTGAGGAACTTTGAAGCACTTGGTTTCAAGTTAATTACTAAATATGGCTTATGGAAACCACAGTCAATCCAATCCCTCCCCACTCCAGGAGAGGTCTAGTGTGGTTTACCCAAGACCTCAGGCTGGCGTTAGCTGCCATCTGATCCCCCATGTGCCTGCTGACTGGAGTGACAGTTCTGCACAGGCTTCAGATGAGTCCCGGTCATAGATCCCAGACATTGCTCTACTGGCTCCGAGCGAGCTGAGATTTAGACCACCCAGCGGTAATTAGACCATGCAGCTCCCTCAGAGCCAGTAGAGCAAGTGGGATGTTCCAGCACTCTACTTCTCACCATGGATCCCCGTCTTGTTATCCTTGTCTCCCTTTCACCTGCTTCCGAGAAGTTTCCTATTCCTTCTTTCCTCTCTGAGTGTCCCACATTCACACTGCCTCTCTGCACTTTTCTTATTTTAAATGTATGAAACCTGTTCTTTCATCAATATTGTAAACACTTCTCGTGTGTACATCTCACTTATTTTTACTACCCAAGTGTCAAGTAATTGTACACTGGAAAAAAGTAGAGGCAGCTGCCTTGCCTTTCCCTAATTTTCTTGAGAGGAGTAAGTACGTTGGCTGCTTTTGGTTTGACATTTTTTGACCTTTGTGGGAGTTTTGATATATTTCGGAATATATATATATATATAGTTACAAAGAAGTAATGTTAATCTTCAAAGTTTGAAAGACATAGAGAATGGCACAAGAAAAAACAGAGAATCCTAAGAGATATTTACAAATGATAATCAAACAAATGTGAGGTATAAGTGTAAACTAGTTGGCATTGCCACCAGGTGAAGCTTTTCCTATTTTTTCTCCCTTCTTTCCCTCTACAAAAGAGACAAAAATGGCCCATAATACAGATACTCAAAGGGCAGGTACATGTATCCTACAAAGCATCCACATTGCTACTAGCTCTTTGTGACACCTAAGAAAACAAGAAAGAAAGATCATTTTTTTAAATGACAGATTTACTGAGATATAATTCAGCTAAAGTGTATCCTTTAGCTGATTGTGAATTACAATAAACTTCAGCTGCTTGTGAATTACAAACTGCTGAAACTGACTCAAGAAAATCAGTGAAGAGATCAGTAATCTCCCCAGTTCATTTAGGTTATCTAATTTGTTGGCATGCAATTGTTCATAGCTTTCCATTATACATCTTTTTATTTCTGTAAATCAGTGGTGATTTCCTTTCCTTGTCCCTAACTCTAATAATTTGATTTATTTTATTTGTTGGCCAGGACAGTTTAAGGTGTGTCAATTTGGTCCATCTTTTCAAATAACCGATTTTTGTTTTCATAGATTTTTTTCTATTATTTTTCTATTTTTATTTTATTCTATTTTATTCCTGCACTAGTCTTTATTATTTACTTCCTTTGCATTGGGTTTATTTGCTCTTCTTTTTCTAGTTTCTTAAGGTAGAAAGTTGGGATACTGATTTGATATTTTTCTCTTCCTTTTTAATATAGGAAATTAAAGCTACAAATTTCCTAGTAAGCACTGGCTTACTGCATCCCTTTAACTTTTGGTATGTGTGAATTTTTTTCACTCATCTTAAATTATTGTCTAATTTCCCTTATGATTTATTTTACAACCCATTAGTTATTGAAGACTATATTTTTAAATTTCTGCATATGTGTAATCCTCCCAGATTTCCTCTGTTACTAATTTCTAATTCCATTTCATGATGATCAGAGAACATACTCTGCATGATTTTAAGCCTTTTAAATTTATTAGGGCTTGTTTTATGGCCTAACACTGTGGTTCCCAACCCCCAGACTGCAGACCAGTACCAGCCTGAGGCCTGTTAGGAATCGGGCCACACAGTATCACTGCCTGAGCTCCAGCTGCCCACCACCCTCCCTCCATGGAAAAAATACCTTCCATGAAACTGGTCCCTGTTGTCAAAAAGGTTCCAGTCAACGGCCTGTTAGGAACAGGAACACACAACAGGAGGTGAACAGTGGGTGAGCAAGCAAAGCTTCCTTGGCATTTAGAGCTGCTCCCGTCCCTGGCATCGATGCCTGAGCTCCCCTCCCCCATCCATGGAAAAATTGTCTTCCAGGAGAACAGTCCCTGGAGCCTAAAAGGTTGGGATCACTGGTCTAAAACATAGTCAATTCCAGAAATAGCTCAAGTGAACTTGAGACAAATGTTTATTCTGCTGTTGTTGAGTTTGGGGCTCTATAAATGTTTGTTGAGTCTAGTTACTTTATAGTCTTTTTCAAGTCTCCCATTTTCTTGCTATCATAAGTCTTGTTGTTCTATCCATTATTAGGAATGACTTCTGTGTCTTTGAACCTAATGTGTGTCTGCTATAGCACATATTTGGATCACAATTCTGCTGATGTCTGTCTTTTAATTAGAGAGTTTAATCCATTTACATTTTATGTAATTACTGATAAAGTAGGATGCCCGTCATTTTGTTGAGGGGTTTTGTGTATCTTATGCCTTTTTTTGTTGTTTCTCCATTCCTCCAGGGCTGCATTCTTTTGTGTAACATAGACATTTTCTTGTATCATTTTAATTCACTTGCCATTTCTTTTTCTATATCTTATGAGTAAAACAAGATTACTATCTTTCCTCAGTAGTTGCCATAAGGATTGCAATGAACATCTTAAAACCGCCTAATCACATTAATACAAATCTAACTTTAATAGTATACAAAAATTCTTCTCTAACAAAGCCCCATTCCCTCCACCCTCTGCTGTACTACCATTAACACAAATCACATTGGTCTACACTATGAGCCAACCAGAAATGTTATAGGATTTATGTCTATTTATGTCTATGATAATTATTACTGTATGGAATTGTCTTTCTTTTTGTTTCCCAGAACTTTATTATTATTCCTTATTAAATCATAACTTTGTACATTGATGCACTTATGGGGTTCAGGGTACTGCTTTGATATACAATGTGAAATGCTTACTTTGAACTAAGTAACACATCCATCACAATTATACTCATTTCTCAATAGTTTTGAAATGTACCACTGCATCATGCACATTAGGTGAGGTCCCCCCAAATACCCTCCCTCCTCCTGTATCCCCCCTCCCTTGCCCTCTCTCTCCTCTTCCCTTCTACTTTCTGCACGATAGTTATATTTTGCCATTCATGAGTGTGCAGGTGATTATATATTGATTTCATAGTAGTATTGAGTACATTGGATACTTTTTCTCCATTTTGAGATACTTTACTAAGAAGAATATGTTCCAGCTTCACATCTTTTATGTTAGCCTGCATGCAATTGTCTTTTATTTTTTTTTTTTATTATAGATAAAAATATACACCATAGATGTGGCCAAGATAGGAAAAGAAAACAGTTACAAAGATAAATATATTTAAATACATGTAAATATACAAAAATATATTTACCTGTAGAGTTACTTTCACCACTCATCTTTAGTTCTTCATGTGGATTCATTTCAGCTCAAAGAACAATTTTTAATATTTCTTATAGGGAAGGTCTACCAATGACAAATTCTCTCCCTATTTTTTTGTTTATTTGGGGATGTATCTCAACATTTCCTGGATCTATGAAAGATAGTTTTGTTGAATATGGAATTCTTGATTGACCAGTATTGTTCTTTCAGCAGTTTGAATACATTGTTCCACTGCCTTATGACCTCTATGGTGACCTCTGAGTCACTTCTCCCTTGATGCTTTGCACACGATGAGTCACTTCTCCCTTAATCCTTTGCACAGGATGAGTCACTTTTCCCTTGATCCTTTGCACATGATGAGTCACTTCTCCCTTGATCCTTTGCACATGAGTCACTTCTCCCTTGATCCTTTGCACATGATGACTCACTTCTCCCTTGATCCTTTGCACAGGATGAGTCACTTCTCCCTTGATCCTTTGCATATGATAAGTCACTTCTCCCTTGCTCCTTTGCACAGGATGAGTCACTTCTTCCTTGCTCCTTTGCACATGATGACTTACTTCTCCCTTGATGTTTGCAAGATTCTTTGTCTTTAGTTTTCTATATTGTGTTTAGCATAGACCTCTTTGAGTTTATATTCTTATAGTTCATTGAGCTTCTGGGGTGAATAGATTATTTATCTGACTTGGAAAGTTTTATTGAGTACTTCTTGAGTACTCTTTCTGCCCCTTTCTCTTTCTCTGCTCCTTCTAGAAATCCCATATGCATGCATTAATACATTTCATGGTGTCCCACAGGTCTCTGAGTCTCCATTCACTTCCATTTCCTTACAGTTTCTCAGACCAAATAATGGATAATCTCAATTTACCTGTCTTCAGGTTCATTCACTTTGTCTTTATTCACTTCAAATCTAGTCCCACTAATAAATGTTTCATTTTGGTTATCGTATTTCTCAATTTCAGCATTTCTACCTGGTTCTTTTTTGTAATTTCTATCACTTCATTGACATTCTCTATTTGGTGTAGTATCATTCTCATATTTTCCTTTAGTTCTTTAGACCTAATATCATTTAGTTCCTTGAACATAATTATAGTAGATAATTAAAGTTTTTGTCCAGTAAGTTGAATACCTGCTTTTTCCTATATATCATATTTTCCTATTTCTTCATGTGTCTCATAACTTCTTGTTGAAAACTGGACATTCTAAACAGTATAATGTGCCAACTCTCATAACCGATCCCCACTCCAGGGTTTGCTGCTCTTTTTCTTGTTGTTGTTACCATTGTTCCTGCTGCTATTGCTTGTTGATTTAATGACTTGCCTGAACTAATTCTATAAAGTATGTACTCTTTGTCCTGGAAAGTCACTGACAAACTAACCTGTTTGGTTAACTTAGTAGCCATCTAATTATTGCACGGATTTCTTTTACTACCTGGAACCAATACACCTCTCAAGTCTTTGCCTAAGGCTTTGAATGTGTACATACTGGGAGACATATTCAATGTTTCTGCAGGCAGTTTACAATTCTTCCTCAGCCTTTATTTCCTACTTGTACAGAGACTCAAGCTAAGGCTGATGAATCACCTTAGAGTCCCCTCAGGTCTTTCCAGCTTTTCAGATGCCAGGACTACATTAGAGATTTTCAAGTTCCCAGGGCATCTCATTCCCCGATTGGTCTTGCAATTTTTGTGGCCAGCCACTTATTAGCCTGATAGCACTACTTCAGGCTCCTGTGATGCTAAATAATTGCCACCCATTGTTATAAACAAATGCCTCATAGACAGGGCTGCTAGCACAGAGTAAATTCTGAGTCAAGTCAAATAATGCCCTGAGAATGGATGGAGCCTTTCAGCAAACTGCCAGGCAGGTTAAATCCAGACACCCCCCTTTGCCTCCTCCACTGGCTGTTCAGCTGCTGGTTTTCACAGCTATCATAGTTGCAAGTATCTTGGATTTCAAAGCTACCACAAAGTGGAGGAGGGGAGATGGAATTGGGGAACATTAAAACACAATTAAGATGGCTGTTTTTATCCATATTCAGTTTGAATAAATATGCCTTTGGCTGTCAGAAGCCTTTAATTCCCAGAGCTCTGAAAAAAAAAAAAAATGTAATTTAGACCATGTTTCCAGTGTCCTCATTGCTTTTAAGGAGAAGCCCATCTCTGAGGTCCTTACTCTGCCATTCCCAGTGGCAGCGGCTAGTCACATGTGCAATCGTAGCACACTAAAGCCTCAAACTCCTGACCTCAAGTGATCCACTTCAGCCTCCTGCAAGATTCCTTTAAGCAAAAAATAAAATTGTAGAAATAAATAACATATGCAATTTAATAGAAGCCATGTGACAGTAGCTAGAGATAAGTAATAGCATGCAGTTGCCACTATTTCCTTATTCCAAAATTTCTATTTTTTTATTTTTTTATTTTATTTATTTATTTATTTATTTTGAGACAGAGCCTCACTACATCACCCTTGGTAGAATGCCGTGGCCTCACAGCTCACAGCAACCTCAAAACTCTTGGGCTTAAGCGATTCTCTTGCCTCAGCCTCCCAAGTACCTGGGACTACAGGCACCAGCCATAACACCCATCTAATTTTGTGGTGGTTGTTGCAGTTGTCATTGTTGTTTAGCAGGCCTAGGCCGGGTTCAAACCCACTAGCCTAGGTTTATGTGGCCAGAACCCCTAACTGCTGAGCTATGGGTGCCGAACCAACATTTCTAATTTTTAATTTCTACTGCTGAACCAAATATTTAACAAAATCCCAATGGCTTAAGCTCCAAATGTCATATCTTACTCATACTACACATCCAGTAGTGGGGTGAAGTGGGAGATCGCTGGCCATCACCAGGAGATCCAGGCTAATAGAAACTTCTTCCTGATAGGTGATTTCATGATCAGCATTACATGGAGAAGTGAATCTCCCACTGGTTCTTTCTTTCTTTCTTTCTTTCTTTCTTTCTTTTTTTTTCTTTTGAGACAGAGTCTCACTTTGTCAATGTTGGTAGAGTCCTGTGGCATCATAACTCACAGCAACTTCAAACTCTTGACCTTAAGCGATTCTCTTGCTTCAGCCTGTAGCTACAGGTGCCCACCACAAGGCCCAGCTATTTTTAGAGACGAGGTTTCTCTCTTCCTCAGGCTGGGCTCAGACCTATGAACTCAGGCAATCCATCCACCTTGGCCCCCCAGAGTGCTAGGATTACAAGAATGAGCCACCATGCCCAGCCTCTCCCACTGGGTCTTAAAGTTTCCAATCAGAAGCAATGTCATTTCTGCTTAGATTTCAGGGACCAAAATAAGTCACATGGCCATACGTCTATCTCTGAGTGGATCAGAGAGATGTAATTCTCTCACACAGCAGGAAGGAGAGAAGGGCTAGAATAATTGCAAAGAGCTAAAATATTTACTTCAATGGATCTTGTCATTTTATTCTTTATCATTCTTAATTTAATAAGAACTATTTAAGACTAAGAATATATGTCAATTTCCAGAAGGCTGCTTAACAAACAGGAAAAAATGCCTGATAAAGTATTAAATTCTAGTTATCACTCAACTTATTTTCCTAGAAAAATCTGGTAAAATAAATTCTAGTGGGAGAATTCTGGATTCCCCTGTTAGGTCTGATGATGTTGATAACTCTGAAGATCTTATGCCCTACAATATCATTAGGTAAAAATGATTTGGAGGCAGAGATTCATATTTATTCTTTTATTCAACAGACCCTTATAAGCTAGCAACATAGAAATCTATTTCACTCATTGAACAAATATTCAATGCCCATCTATTATTTGACAGATTCAGTCCTACAAACACATATTAGCACCTGCAATGTATTAGGAATGAAAACAGTATTTGGACAAGGGAATGCAGAGATTAATTCAATCCAGTCTCTACTCTGAAAAGAGAACACAGAGCAAGCAGGGAAGGATAGTGGCTACGTGACCAGCTGCTGATGATACAATGGTGGGATCCATTGTACCATCCTGGGGAACTCCCAGGAATTCTCTTTTAGTAAACCTGGCTTTCCAGCTCCATGGAAGGCCTTAGATTGTCTCCCCTCCCACTACAAAAAGCAGGGTGGAGAAAATAGATTTTAGGTGGTGAAGTAATGATCCCACTTCTAGGTCATGGTTTCTTAAGTTTTAGTGTATCAAAGAATTATCTAGAAAACTGTTAGTGATGCAGATGCCCAGGGCCTATGTCAAATGTTCAGATTCAGTTGGTGCAGCCTATGCTGCACTCATAACCTCACTCACAGACTCTCCTTGTTGAGGGTTTATTGTGTCTTCCAAAAACTTCATATAGATTCAGGGAGGGAAGCATACTACACACACAGCCCATATATCTTTTAACAAGGGAGAATTGGGGCATGAAAGTACACAGGAAGGACACCAGGTGAACACAAAGGCAGAGATCTGGTAACACGGGAAAAGCCAATAACACCAAAGACGAGCAGCAAACTCCCAGAAGCCAGGGGAGGGGTGTGGAACAATCTCCCTTCCAGCCAACACCTGATCTCAGACTTTGAGTTTCCAGAATTGTGAGACAGTAAATTTCTGATTTTAGTCCTCCCAGTTTGTGGAACTCTGTTACAGCGGCCCCAGCCAAATACCCTATTTCCCCGAAAATAAGACAGTGTCTTATATTAAGGTGTGCTCCCAAATATGCGCTAGGTCTTATTTTCAGGGGATGTCTTATCTTTCCTGTGAGTAGGTCTTATTTTTGGAGGATGTCTTATTTTCGGGAAACAGGATAATACACTCATCTTTGCCACCACAGTGAATGGCATCAGAGGTCCAGGTAATCATCCCAATTATTTTTGCCTGAGAGCTTTCTCAGGCTGCTAAAGTTTGCTTTGCTCGGCTGAGTATCAGAGCAGACATGCCAGGATATTAATGCCCCAGAAATCTCCTGCCACCAAGCTGGTGTGTAAAGCCACAGATCCCTCACTTCTCAGGACTGATAAAGGTACCCTGCCACCCAGCTTCTCCAGGGTATTAATCTTTGGTAGCTCATAGAGGTAGGAGCTATACACTAATTTCTGACTGCCTTTCTTGCCCCCTTTCCCAGTCCATTACCAGTGTTTCCTTCACCTCCCCGTTCCCTCAATCTTCGTCATGGGCTCTGTTTTGGAGGGTTGTAAACTAAGACATAGTCTTTGGGTGGGGCCTTGGGATCTGCATTTTAACACACTCCCCGTGTCTTTCAAATGAAGGCAGCTTCTGGATCACCCTTGGGGATAGATTGTTTCAGGGATTCCAAGTTCTGCTCCTGAGACCTTGGAGCAACCCAACGTGATTAAGTTCTATTGGTTTCTCTCCAGCACAAACACTTTGCTGAGTCATACTTTTGTATCACATCCTTGATCGTTATAAATGAAATAGCTCCTAAAAATGGCTTCTAAATTCATCATAAAACTCTAACTGAATATATACAATCCCTTCCAAGAAATTCTTTTCTCCAAGAAATTTATGCCAGGAAAAGTTAAATGTCCTCTAAGGAACCAAGCTGCACTCTGTGACAATCAGAGGTAGTAGGCATTTTCTCTTTTTCCCTTTTTGCCCTGATGACCAGGAAGCTCTAAGACAAATCAGATATTCCGTCACTGTAATTATTGAGCCTATATTCATGTCAGTTTCTCGTTGTTTTCATGCTCTTATATTTCAATTCTATCTATATTTCCTTTTTGAAAGATACAAGAAAAAATAAATAAAGCAAAGATTAGAGTGTGAACAAAGAATAATAAATTTTCCAAGGTTACCCAAGCCCCAAGACAAACAGCTTCCCCTGGGTATTCTCAGTTTAAGACTCTCCAATTTTACGTGGCACATTTCACTGGAAAAGGAAACTGGATGAAAGGAACTCTTGAGTAAAAATGACTAATGTTGTTTGACCTATACCAGTCACCCAATGACATTCCTTTGGCCTCTCAATCTGAATATTCCCCACACTTAAAAAAAAAAATTCCAGGAAAAGAAAAAAATTAACTCCGTCCGTTTGGGTCCCCCACAGGGAAATTTCACCATCGCTGCAGAGTTGTTGGCTGGGAAAGAAAGTAACCAGGCATGTTTCCTCTGGGGGAAACCCCATGGAGAAGGCAAGAGTTCTATTTCCGTTTCAACTCCAGAGCGGCCCACTTTAGGACAAGTGCAGGTTTTTTACCTATGAAGTCAGACTCTCTGAGTTCAACTTCCTGCCAGCCTCACGGGGAATTCAAAGAAACCCTTAGACAAGTTACTGCGAGAGAACAAGCTCGGTGGTCACCTGGAAGCAACAGCTTCTCTTCGTAAAGTGAGAACCAGAGACGAGACAGGGAAAGAACGGTAGACGAGCACATACTTCTGCAGTCATCTTTGCAGGGAGTTTAGCACACTGTACACACTCTGTATTTGTTTGGCAATATAATTTATTTACCTGATTTCTAAAATGACATCCTGGTGAGATAAGTAGGAGGGAAAATGATTTTTATTTCACAAGTAGGGGAAGAAGAAAGCCCCCAAAGAGTGTGACTTACTTGAACTAGTGCAAATGACTTGGAACTATTTATCTCCAGTCATTACCTACCCTGTTTCCCTGAAAATAAGACAGTGTCTTATATTAAGTTTTGCTCCCAAAGATGCGGTAGGTTTTATTTTCAGGGGACGTCTTATCTTTCCTGTAAGTAGGTCTTATTCTCGGAGGATGTCTTATTTTCAGGGAAACAGGGTAACAGCTTGCAACTCTTCCTGCGTTTGTACCTCTGTGGACATGGTCACCACCCACACAACCCACTGGCTGAGATTCTGACAGCCAAGCATGGTACCTCCTCAGCCCTCCCCTCCCATAACATTGTAACCAAAATTGGGTCCCTCCACCCCTGCTCATTGCCATGACCCTGATCCTTCCTTATTTCTCATTAGGATGTTCAGCTAGTTAGTTGCTTCCTAATCCACCATATTTTGACTACACTGTGCCAGATTCTAAGCTACAGGACTAAGCAATCATGATAAAGGAAGGAAAGGAGTAATCCTTGCTTCAAAAACAGAAAAACTCCAGTGTGCAAAAGTAACACCATAGAGGTAAGAAGAGGGGGCCATGAGTCCACAGAGGGCAGCCCTTCATTAATCCATTCATCAAGCAAATACTTAAATAAACATTGGACCAACTATGGACCTACCCTGGCTAGGTGTTGGGGATGGTGAATAAGACCATGAAACACTCTCTACCCTTGGAGTTTGTGTTTTCCTAGAAAAGACAGACAAAAAAAAAAAAAATTGCACTGCTGAAGGATGATGAGATGATAGATAGATACAGTGATATTAGTAACTAAAAAAAGTGAAGTCAGAGGGATATCAGTAGGTTCTGGTACATACAGGATGATCAGAGAAAGTGTCTTAGAAAGTGCTGGAGCTGAGACTGGAAGAAGTAAGGAAGCGTGCCAACCCCCACGCACCAGCTTCTAGGCAGAGAGAGCAGCGGATATACATGCTCTGCCACAGAACGTGCACATCCCTCCAGGAAAGCCTTCGAGGAGAGGATGAATGCCAGCCAGCTTGAATAATGGATGAGGCGCCAAATGGAAATTGACACAAAGCATCTAGCCCAGGGCGGACGTGAGCAGAGCCCAAAGCCAGAAGAAAGGGGTGGTGCATTCTGGGAGGGCCACATCATTAGCAATATCTGGCCACAAAACAATGTTGCTCTGTGCCACCAGCTCTGTACCCAATGAAATCTCCAGGTTTCCTGCCCCATTTCTGCTCGCTGTCTTTCTGTACAGGGGTTGCACCGAAAGAATCTCCTTGTAATCAGCGACCACATTAAAAATGGCCTGACCAGGCACCATGGTTAAGGCTTTGGTGCATTTCCACACACTGGCCTGGCCTGAGGGTCTTGATGAGGGGATTGGGTGGAGTACCAGGAGCCTGGCCCACAGGTCCCCTGGGAGGTGCCTTGTGGTTTTCAGGGGTGCCCATCTCCTTTCTAAGCATTGAGCCTGGGCCTTGCTTTGCTTCACTGTTTTGCAACAATAAGCACTGCCTCAGTTTCTCCATCTGTTCTGCAAGGACTCCCCCTGCTTTCAGAACCCTGTGAGGTTAATTATGCACAGCCTGTAAGTCTGGCGAATTCTTCCGAGTGTGGCTTCATGTCGACATGAGATTAAGCCTTCAGTGGTAGGCAGAGGGCTGGTTTTCATTTCTACATCAGCTCTCCTTGTTTTCACCACAGAAGCAATTTCATCACTCCAGAATTCACAAGTGGAGGGGGAAAAAAAATCCCAGTTTTATTTCCATGCAATCCAGGAACATACAGCTCCTGGATGTCTCACCACAGAGAAAGCCAGAGGGGCAGGCGAAGCACCACGGGCAGAAGGAGCGTGGTGCGGCCAGCACTGCCAGAAACAGCCTGGGGGCAGGAAGTAATTTGGTCAGACTGCAAGGGGGGCAGGGAAAGGAAGAGGGACGCACAGCAGAGGCACACAAACACTGTTCGCTGCAACCCATCCCCAGGGACAGGAGGTTTAGGGGGGTTCCCGTAAACAACAAGCAGCTCATCACCTCATCTCCTAAGCCAACCACATCTGCTCTGTGACACCCCTCAGTCCACAGCACCACCCACCTCCATCATCTCACTGAGAACTTGGCTTCTACCCTGGAGTCTTCCCTCACTGTCTGATCAGTCACTAAGCAAGGAAGCTTATGAGGTGCAAGACTGGGCTTTTTTTTTTTTTTTTTTCATTGAGACGATCTCACTCTGTCACCCTGCATAGAGTGCCCTGGCATCAGCCTAGCTCACAGCAACCTTAAACTCCTAGGCTCAACAGATCCTGCTGCCTTGCCTTCTCAAATAGCTGAGGATACTGGAGCCTGCCACAATTCCCAGCTCGTCTAGAATTCCTTAGCTCAGCAATCTCCCCACCTCGGCCTCCCTGAGTGCTAGAATTACAGGTGTAAGCCACTGCACCTGGCCGCAACACTGGGCTTTAAAGACTGCACTAAACTGGCCAGCAGGACTGGATTATCCATGAGGAAGCCTGAGCCCGACCGTGCCCATCTCCTGGAATGAAGCTCCCCACCCAGAGTTGCCTTCGTTTTCAATCACCTCATCTGTTTCCCAGACCTGTCCTCAGCACCCCACTCCTGCTCTGACACTGGTGCCTGCCCTACAAGACCCTCTACTTCTCAACCAAGAGCCATGCCCCGCAGACGTGTTTCTGGCCTTGGCCTTCTGTTTCCAGTCCCATCATGTTCATGTGGAGTGAGAGGCCAGATTCTGCCTCTGCAGTAACCACCGAGTCCCTTATTCATTTAGTCTAATTCATTTAACAAATAAGCAGACCACTCCTGCTATGCGTCACACACAGCCCTGAGCAGTGGGGACACGCAGGTGCATGCGACAGAGAAGACCCCTGCTCTCGGGGAGTTTAGCTCTGTAAACAGAAGATAGGTCCACAGGACAGAAAGGGGAGAATTGGTTACAGATGAGATCAGAGAAGTTCCTTAGGGCCCTGGGAGCTATAGTAAGGACTGGGCGTTTCATTGTGAAAAAAGAAGACCCCCAAAGGTTTGAAGGAAAGGTTTGTTCCAATTTGGATGTGTGTTTAAAGATCACTGTGGCTATTTATAGGGCATGAGTGGAGTTAGAGGGGTCGACCAGGAGGCAGCCGTAGGGGTCTCGATGGCGGAGATGAGGGCTCAGGGTGTGTCACTGTGGAAGTGGTGGTCCTTCCTGCCACCCACCACGTGGCCTTCACTCCCTCGTGAAGACCTCTTCACTGCCTGTCTAGACTGTTACAGTAGCCTCTAATTCTTATCCTTTCCCCGAATCTCTCTCATTAAATCAGCTCTGGCACCACTGCCCGTAATGTACCCTAAATTACAGCTGTGAAGTCACTTCTAGATGTCTACCCTTTAATTTGCATATCCCCATAACCCAGCTTGGATTAATGAGCGGCACATGGAACCTACAGGCAGGTGCTTCCCAGACAGACCTCGCTTTTCTGACAAAAATGAGAACAGACTCAGCTGGCATGAGTTCGGCCTGGAGGTGGGACAGCACTTGGTAAGCTTGCAGGGGCTTGAACCAGGGGGGCCTGGTTCCTAAAGGGCCATTGAGCCTTCCTAATACCACGGCCCAATACAGTTCCTGTGGGTCGCCACCCAGAGGTTGAGAACATGAACCTAGAGCATGACTGGGTAGCCTGCCTCTGAACTCTGCGTCAGCTGAGAACAGATAACCTCTATTTGGTTAAGATACTGTGGTTAGATTTCTATTAAAAGCAGCTGAACACATTTCTTCACCAGAGCAAGGAGCTCAGGGAATGAATTCACCTGAAATGGTAGCAGAAGTTAGTCCCAAGTGTATTCCTGCTAAAACAAAGGGAGAATCAGGGTCTGATGGCAGGTAAGTCACAAGCATGTAAGAATTTTCAACGGGGCAGTCGCCAGGACTCTGGCGTCTCCTGTTAGGAGGACATGCTGACAGAGAAAGGTCACTGGACCAAAGCACTGGCTCAGCTCCCCATAGAAGATGGTTCTGGATGCCTGGATCCCACACTCTCAAACTCAGTGCATCATGGGGGCATCCAGAGAGGCCTCAGAATGTGTGCTTTGGAACAGTCTTCTGAAGGCAAACATCTCCATGAACTGCTGTGTGGGAAGGCTAGACCGTGTCTGGAGACAAGACTTACCCTCCCAGGGCCAAAGGAGCAGCAATCAGAGGCCTCCAGTCAGGCTGAAGCATCACATTCCAGCCCCAGGGTTTGATCCAGGCACAGGGCAGGCAGCTTCCAAGAGGCCAGAGAGGTGGGAAGGGAAGGTTTCCCAGCAGGAAGAGGGCAGAACGTAGGAGTCACCATGGATCTTGTTAAAATGCAGATTCCAAGTCACTTAGTCTGGGAAGAGAATTTCTACCTAGCTCAGAGGATGCCGAAGCTGGTCAGCATATGACCATATTTTGAATAATAATGTGGTTAGCTACACAAGAAGACAGAAAGTAGACCCGCACCTCTTACCATTGACAAAAATTCACTCTCCCTGGATAAAAGAACCTAAGACTAGGTGCTATTTTGAGCACGCAGAGTATTGAGAGCAAAGTTTCTGGCCCAGCAGGGTGGAGACAGACAGTACAGCACAGCCAGGAGCCCAGACCATGGAATATCTTAGAGTCTCAAATTGAAATCCAAGTGCCCTGTGAAGCCTGTGTTCCCTTTCTCAACAGTTTACTTTTTCTACTTGTCTCCAATTCTGGTGTCCTCAGTTTGGGGATTTAGTCCCAGGAAAGAGTCTATCAGATCTGGTACTGGGCCCCAACGCCCCCAGCCCAGCCCTCCCCAGGCTTGCCTCATCCTGCCGGCTGCCTGCGGGGAAGCCAGCCCAGTGGGCGTCTCCCTTCTTTCATGAGCAAAAGAAATTCCCTTTTACTCTTCCTTCTTCTCATTGGCATAAATCTACCAGCAGCCCTGTCAGCAGAGATCTCAGACAGATCAGAGCATGTCAGTCACTGTAAAGAAAGACAAAAATTAAACTTGCATTATGAACTAAGGATAGCTCACTGGTTAAGGGCCTGGGCTTTGGAATCAGATGTGAGTTTCAACCCCAATATTACCACCAACCAGTGTTGATGTGACCTTGAGCATCTTACTTAACCTCCCTGGACCTTTGTTTTAACATCTATAATTGTCCCAAAGGTCACCCATAAAGTCTCCATACACAGGGAAAATAGAAAATTATAGCTAAACATCCCTTTATTTACAAAATATTCATGGTGAAATTTTACAAAATGGTGGCCAACACATGGATAATATTTTGTAAATATTTTGTGAACTTTTGTAATGAATATTTTATAAATAAAGGTACGCTTAAGTACAATTTCTCATTTTCCCTGTGTATGGAGACTTTATGGGTGACCCTTGGGACACCCCATAATATCTACCTCTTTCAGTTGATACAGGAATAGATGAGTTAGAATATATTTGAGACCAGAGCTAATACATGGTAAGGACTTGATGTTTTTATTATGACTCAGTGAAGTGTTATGATGTTTGAATTAAAAAATGCATAGAAAGCCCTTTGCCTTGTGGCCTATTTATATGGCAAATGCTTTCACTATGTAACAGCTGTTAGGATTTCCTCCAGCCCACCACCATGCTAGGTGATGCATCAATCACCAGGGAATTCAAGGTTGTTCCCAGGAAGCTTTGCACCTGAACTAGGGAAGAGATCTGGCATGCAAGAAAAACTGGGGAGTCACTTAACATTCATTTATGTAGTTTTTTCCCAAAAAAACTCAATAAGTTTTTCAAAAAGTCTTATGTGGAAGCCAGAGGTGAAGTCAGGCAAGATTTCAAGAAGGCAGAATATTTTTCATTTATTCAGCAAAGATTTTTTGAGCAGCTGGTAAATGTATGCTGTTCAATAGTCTAACAACAGGTAGAGAATGGACGTCACTGTGGCTCCAAGGCCCTGACCACACCCTGCCCAAAGCTGCTCCTGAAGAATCCTGGGACTCATCCCCAGTCAAGGACCTAAAAGGGTCACAGCCAACAGCCTGGAACTTCCAGGCCCTCAGGACCCGCTCCAGGGTTCCCACTCCAAAACATTACCACCCAGGCCCCAGCAGTTGAGAATATTTTGAAAACAGTCCCAAACACAGTCTAGTGAGAATACCAACAAAGAAACGATCAATTACCAAACGGGGTGACAAGAGCAGAAATAGGGCTATTCACAGACACGTTGCAAACAGCTTTGCCAGGCAAGGCTGAGATCAGCAGAGGAGATGGCAGCAGAAAAGACCCAGAGGGGAGAAGGAGCAGCCTTTGGCCAGTCAGAAAGGCCCAGGAGCAAGATCGCAGGGCATTTGGTGAGAGCAGTGGCGAGGCCGAGACACTAGGAAGGTGGGACGGGGTCTCTGCCAGCTGGTCCAGCATGGGAAGTTCCCTGCAGAGACAGGAAGCTAGGGGTGCTTTCTGCAGTGAGTGTGATGTGGACCAGAGGGCCAGCAGGCTGGTAGCAGAGAAGTTGGAGGCAGGAATTAGGATGAGAAATGACAAGGTCCCCAATCTAATTAGGGACAGAGTTGGTGTATGCTGTCAGGGGAATTGCAGAAGAAGCAGAGAGAATAGGTCTGCAGCTGACCGGATGAGGACAAATGAGGTGATGCAGGTGGGGGGACACCCAGGCTTCAGCCTGACCACAGGCAGGGGGGACACCATCCCCCAAGCCAGGGCAACCAGATGGGGACGATGATGGCCAATGATATATACAGAGGGGGCGAGAGATTATGCAGCCACCTGACCCTAGTGAGGGATTTTTTACAAATTTACATCACTCCTATCAGACTGTCCTGCAAGAACCACCTCTCACTCGGAATGAAACCTAATCCTCCACCCCCTTTAACCGCAGAGTCAGGACCACCACCCCCCCGCCCCCACATACCTCTCTAACCTGAGCGCCCACCCTGGCCTCTTGTCTTTAGCAACACTGGCCTGTTTCTCTTCACTATGCCAAGCTCATCCTTGCTCTTAGGAACTTGCCTTCTGCTGTCCCTCCCATGCAGTCTGTGCTTTTCCCCATCTTCCTTGTCAGACAGGGCACCACTTCACTGTCGCCTTCCCAGAACTGCTGCCCACCTTCTCACGCCCACCCAGGCACTCCTGTACATTCTCCTGCTTCTCTTTCTCTGTCATGGCGATGACTATCCGGGATGGCCCCAGGCATACAGGATTGGTCTCTTCTCATCCTCCCCCCAATCAGGATGTAAGCCGTGCAAGGGCAGAGCCTGGGTCCAGCATGTCACCCCTGTGCTCCTAAATGTCCAGGCCAGCCCTGGGCCCAGAGTCCATAGTCAGTGAATATCTCTGCATGAAAGGAAGGGCCCATATGGGCTGTGTGCCCATCTGCAGTGCTTGGTTTTGACTTTGGAGGGATACAGAGGGGACACAGGACACACAGCTGACCAGTCAAGTCTATGATATTAATAACAAACAGCACACTCAATGGTAGGGCTGATGGGCATTTAGTAAAGGGGCTGTTGGCAAAGGTGTAGACAGGGACACAGAAAATTTATGCAGGATGGAAAGCACCCCAGGGCCAAGACAGCCACACACTGTTACATCTCCTGATGAAAAAGTATCAGAGGGACAATCCCCAGGACCCAGAGGTTGAGGGAACCTGCAGGAGCCAGAACAACCCAGAGGAATAGAGCTCAAGGAAAACCCTCACTGTCCCAGCACTGGTCACCTGTCAGCACCTCTCATGGGGTGAATCCACCCAGAAGCCAAGAAGAAGGGAGCCCAGGTGACAACGTTCCTGCAGCTCAGCCTCCCACACAGAGAGAGCGCACAGAGGTAAAATCTGCCTCTCAGGAGCAAAGGGACGTCATCTGGGCTTGGTTTTATTAGAACCATCAGAACCACATGCAAAATAGGGGAGAAAGCATGTTCACCACAGTGAGGCTGGCAGACAAAAGCAACAGATTTGCACTCCGCATACAGATGACAAAAAAAAAAAGGTCTCCCTTTCCATTGCTTCCTCCTGCTGGTCCCTTCGGAGTCTAGCCTTCTCTTTCTTCCCGGAGCCCCTGCCGCAGCTCTGCACTGCCCTATGCTTGTCAGACACGGGACCAGCATGGTGGCTGCCATCTGTAGGCTCGTCCTTTACATGTTGGAACCGCCCCGGGTTGTGGTGCAGAATAAACTGGAAGCATAAAAAGATCGGTGTTCTGAGATCCTCACTGAGCTCAAAAGCAACGGGAGGCCAGAGATTTGAATTTCATGCGCTTCATCACCTGGGCTGCGAGTGTTGAAGACGCAGAATTCCTAAAATGCTTACCTTGGAAATGACACAGGGCTCGGGCTCAGAACCCTCGGAGGATTTGGGCTGCTCTGCGTGCACCCCACAAACTTGGGTGTCTGCTTTTCCAGCGCAGAGTTAAAGCCCGCACACGTGAATGCACATATTCCCATGAATCGTTGAAGTTCTTTGTATCATTTGTTTCCGAGGCGTATAATTCTGTGTTTCGTCCCAGAGGCATAGCACAGGCCTCACCAGCATTATCTTCTAAAATCTTTAAAGGTAGCCAAGCTCAATGTCCTTTTTTTCATATAATAGAAGCATAGGGGAGGTGAGGGAGGGAAGAGAAGTTTTAAATTCAATCTTCCTCTTGTCTAAGGAGGCAAACGGCATGCTGGGAAGGACATCTTTCACCTTGGCAAGAGCTGGTGCATGAAATACTCCTGCCTTCAGGACCTGCACTCCAGGGAACAGCAGCACCAGGCAAACCTGGCCCCCAGAGTTGCAGGTTGTTATTTGTTGCCGGGTTTCTTCATAACCATGGAAGACATGTCCCCATTGTGGATCCCACCATTGAAAAATTTCTGTTTTCTGCTATTTGCATCATTAAAATCAAAGATCAATGCTGTGCTCCAAGAGGGATTTTGAGGGGCTGATCAGTGCCCCTCGGAGATTAAAGAGCAGCCTGAAAATGTAGAAGTTTTGTTTCTGCTGAGTCACCCTCAGGCTTTAGAAATAGGCCGGAGTGGGGCTAGGAGAGCGCTCTGCAGGCCCTGGCCAAGTGCGAGAGGCTGGCTGGGACAGGGAAAGGCGAGAGGGAAAAGGAAGACATGAGAATGTGGGGGCCGCAGAGACCAGGAGGGAGAAGAGAGGAAATAAATGATTAAAATGATTAGTCCCTGGTCATGCAGCTAGAAAGTATGAGAGACAGGACTTCGATGGAAACCTGGGTCTATTTGACTCCAAAGGTTATCTTCCCTCCCTCACGGGCTGGGGGAGGGGTCCCAGGCGGCTCCCAGCACATAAAGGCCACTCTCCTAGGAAAGCCCCCACTAGATCTGTCTAGCGCTCCTGACTTCCGCAAATGCATTTTTAGCATATGCCAGACAATGTGCTGGGTGTTTGGGAGCCAAAGATGAAAAAGACATGAATCTCACCCTTGAGAAACGCACAGTCTAGTACAGAAACAGATGTGCCAATGGATCACTAGGAAGGTGGGGGCAGGGGTCACTCTCAGCCAGTCCAGGGAACCTGTAGTAAGGATAAGAACACGAACAAATATAAAATGCCCAAAGATCAAAGACGGGGCCCAGTAATTGATCTAGAGAATGTGACAAAGGTAAGTAAAGATAGGAATATTTGACCTGGGTTTTGAGGCATGATTAGGAGTTCAGACAGCAGATGATGGCTAGAAAAAGTATTACCACCAAAGGAACAGTTATTCCAAAATGGAAATATGGGAACGAAATATGGAAGTGATGAAGTGGAGATTTGGTTGCATAAAAGCATAAATATCCTCCAAATAGAAAAATGACTTAGAAATAGAAAATAACAAATTCTCCATTGTTGCAAAGGTCCAACCAGGGTGTAGACAAATCCTGTACTGAAAAAATAAGGGCCTCAAGGTGACTTCTACTTAGACTCATTGGTGCTCCTGAAGGCATCCCCAACTCCCTCTGTCCATGGTTGAACTTTGGCTCACTCTGGAGCTGGAGTATAGGGCCAAGGTGGTGAACACAGCCTTTAAATCAGATCGTCCTGAAGTGGAACTGTGGCTTTTCACCTCCGTGAGGGATCAAGCCATTGAAACTCCCTGATCCTCAGATTCTATACCTGTGACTCAACAGCTACCTCACCTGTTAGAATTAAATGAATTAACGGTGTGGAGAGCTCAGTACAGTGTCTGGAGTAGATTATGAGTCCCTAATATAGAACCAGGAACAATGACATTATTATTAGAAAAAGGTGGGAAGCACCACTGAGGTAGATGCCCTTGACCTCTCTTCCCACCTTGCCAAGGTGCTTTGTGCTCTGGAGGCAGCAGCTGCTGGCAGAAGCCAAGTACGTAGGCAGCACGCACAGGCCCAGGAGGGCTGAGGAGGGCGAGGCAAGCCACGTGAGAGTGAAGGGGTCAGATCCTATCTTTAAAATTTTATATTGAGTTCATCATAGATTTTTTTCTGCATTCATTGTGATACTTTTAAATATTGTGTTAAAATACTATTTATATTGATTCAGGAGCTTTATAGCACCTCTTAAATTTATAGCACCCAGGAATTTATTTATTTCTCCTACCCCATCCCAACACTGCAGGCAGACAACCCACCTCCTCCCAGGCCATCCCTGCTGCCTCCTGGGCAGAGCAGTCCACACTGCAGCCCCATGGGTCCCAAACTTTGCTTTAAGTCCTCCTTCCCAGGACATCCTTGCCTATGCCCAAGGTCCCTCAGATCCCAAGACTAAACAGAAACAGCTTCTATGTTTGGTAATACCTAACTCCACTTGGTTTGTCATTTTTTTTTATTTTTTCTTTGTTTTTTGCCTGCTCCATTATGAATTTTATAAAATAAAAAAGAACTTTAGAATTGGAAGGCTGAGAGCTCTCCATTAGAAAATCAGCCTGAGTTGTGTCATTACCCTGAGGAACCAGAGGAGTGAATTGAAACTAATACATAAAATTCACATCACCTCCAAATGAGTAGTCTTAATACAATCTTTGCCGAGAGCCTGTGCTCCAAGGACCTGTTTTCCATGTGTAAAGTGTAGCAGGCTTCCACTAACCGATGGCCAGGCATGTTTTGCAAAGTGTGGGAGACTTAATAAGTCTCAGCATTAGCAACTTCCTTAAGTCCTGGTCCTGCTGACTTCTCCCGCTTTGCACCAGCCCTAAACGATGCTGTTAAGTAATTCAGTTTGAAGAACTCTTATGGAGATCAATTTTACTAATGCATACACAGTGTAACAGAGGCCGGGCTGCTGTGGAGAGAGGAATCTCTCTCTCTTTTTTTAAATTGGAGAACAAGACCAAGAATTGCCGATCAGGTTGGACCCGTGGCCTTGGGCTGGTTTCCCCACGGATTAACATTTCCTGACTTTGCACTTTACAGAAAGGCTACTACTATTTACGTTATGTGCAAGCCATGCCTTGCAATCAGAACTTCTGCACAGCTTTAACTTGACACTTTTTGGGATTTCAATGCAGACATCAGAATCCCTGAATTTCTGATGAGAGTTGTCACTCAGAAATGGCAGCAAAAGCCTAGAATTAGCACTTCTTTATTTTACTGTTCTCTCTCACTCACTCTCTCTCTCTCTGTAATATACATATTACACACACATATTTTACATATTTTATATATATATAATTTTGGAATGCTCCAAAATGTTCTTGATTCCTTTACTGATTAACCCTTCTGTAATACATGTTTATTGTCTGGATGCAAACAGTTACATTGTGAACTCTATAACTTAGCAGCTATTCACGAGATGGAGATCTTGTTCAAAGGCAAACCTTGGTCATGTCTCTGAAGCCTTCAGTGTCGATGGAAGTCAGGAATTAACAAATGGCAAACCATATAGAAACAATGCATTTTAAAAGGTAGAGGCTTAAATGCTTTTTAAAGAGTGATTTTAAAATATTCTAGAAACTGGTCAGGGAATCATTTTGGACTAGACTAAGTGACTGTCTCAGTCTATCTGAGCTGCTATAATGAAATACCATAAACTGAGTGGCTTATGAACAACAAAAATGTGCCTCCCACAGTTCTGAGGGCTGGAAAATCCAAAATCAAGGGGCACTTGAGGCAGTGCCTGACAAGAGCCCGCTCTCTAGTTCACAGATGGCACCTTCTAGCTATGTCCTCACATGGTGGAAGGGACGAGGGTCTCTCTGGGACTTCTGTTATAGAGGCCCTCATCCCCTTCATGAGGGTGGAACCTTCATAACCTGATCACCTTCCAAAGGACCCTTCACCCCGCCACCTCCTAATACCATCACCTTGAAGGTTGGGATCTTAACATATGAATTTGGGAAGACATAAATGTTCAGACCATAGCAGTGACTTGAGAAGTTCACTCTTATTAAATACAACACTTTTTGATCACAGTGAAATCTAATCAAGACCCTACATATCCCCTCCCCCCATCCTGCTGTTCTGTATAAAATCTATTAAGAGCTATGATTTCCAGTAACAAAGCTCCCCGTTTACATGCCTCTCTGACTTGGATTTTTCCAATATAATCTTGTCTATGTATTAAGTACATATTCAGCTTGAGCCTATGAAAAAGTAGGACGTCAGAGAAACATTAGATCACTCAGGCTACTTCATACCACTTAGCACATCAGTCATCTACAAGGGCACACGAAACTTGTTTTAAAATATCTTTTGCTTTCCAGCATCTAACTTGAAATAGGCTTCCAGGAAGAGAAGATAAGAGGCCGGGAGGGCGGGCGGACTCAAACACTGATGAGGGTCCTCTGAGTGTCAGACACTTTGCCCGACACTCACAGGCCTTCCCCATCATCCAGGCTGTCATGATTAGAAAACATTCATTTTTCTGTCTTTTTCTTTAGTTTCAGAGAAGCTCGTTTATTCTAAAGTACCTTATGTATCTCATTTTAATTACTCTTTGTATTAATTTGGTTGCAAGTTACAGAAACTCAGTTCAAACCACTTGGAATTGGATAAAACCAGAGACATATTGGCTCAACTCTGAAGAAAACTTGAGAAACCAGCACAGGGATGCCCCCCAGTTCTATGACAGTGGAGCCTGGAGATTGAATATCACCAAGATTTGCTTCCTAAGCCATCGTTCTTCTGCAATGCACACTGCTTTTCTCCCCATATAGGGGGTGGCAGGAACATGGTCCTTCCCAGAGCACTTGAACTTGACATCATAGAGCTTCTACTTAGGAAGCCAATGTCTCTTATCTCAAGACAAAAAATCTCAGAGAGAAGACTCTTTGACCTAGCCAAGGTCAGGTGCCTAACTTGTGGGTTCAGGATCCACAGGACAGTGCTGGCTGTTGCCATGGCAATGGGAGGAAAGCAGTTTCTGAGAGAGAAGGAACAGTATGTAGCAGCCCCCTTCAAGCTTTCTACACTCATCTAGAAAATAGTTCTCTTCCTAGTAAATCCTTGGTTTCATTCCTAACATATAACAGGCTCCCGTAAACATTTATTGAATGTCAAGGGTTAAAAATAGAAAGGAGAAAAGAAAATAAGCAGATTAGACAAAAGCAAGGGCTGGAGAGGATGCCAGTTCAAAGAAGCATCTCTTCCCCGCAGGGGAGCTCACTATCTACAAAAGCACCATTGAAAGCCTGAGGGAGATTCACCCCCGGTGTTCAGTAGACATGAGGCCACCGGTTCCCCTCCACTGACTCTGAGCTGGGCCAGACCCTCAGACCAAACGATGAGGCCCTCCAGCTGCCAAACTTTCCAGGCTTATTTTATCTTCTCCTGCAACAATTTTTTTTTTTTTTCTTTTTAGCAGCCAGGGTGAAAATACTTCCCCCAGGGAAAGAGCCCCTTCTGTCAGGCGAATGCTTGGATCAACCTACTCTAGGGCTTGGGTCAGCTGCTGCTTGGGATCAGAGGAGCAGGTGGGGTTTCTCTGCTTCCCAAAGGGGTAGGAGGAGGGAGGAGGGAGAGGTGGAGGCACAGAAGGAGATGTCAAGTCAACAGCTTATCCAAGGAAGCCTCAGAAGAAAAAGGGCTCTGACTAATGGTGGGACACGGCCGGGAGTCTCCCCAGGACTCCATGCATCCTTTACAGAACACTCCAAAGCCCCATCTCCTCAGGGAGATGGAAAAGCTGAGAACAGGATAGATTCTGTGTCCAGAACGGTGTGGGGTACCTGAAGAGGTGGGGCATGTGGGCAAAGGGGGCAACATCTGCCACGTCACCAGTGCACAGATGTGAAAGTGACCTGCCTGCTGCGCCTTAGTCTGCACCGGCTGGCCCCCAGCAGGACACCATTGCAAGCATTTGAGGTGAGGACAGCTGGCCTGCCCAACCTGTTCCTTAAGGGAACAAGTTCAAGTTCTAACAACAATTCCATCTGTTCAGTCTAGCCCTTATAAATAGGTCCCATGTTCCTGTTACTTGGTTGGTTTTTCTGACCTGAGGTCTTTGGTCCTCTCTCCCTCCTCTCCCTCCCTTACTCCTCCAAATCACAGCGCTGTGCCTTCCTCAGCTTGTTTTCTCAATCTCCCACCTCCATCTGGAAAAGTCTCCTTCCTGCTTCATAACTAACCTTCAATGTTCCTTTTCTTTTCTTTTCTTTTTTTTTTTTTTTTTTTTTTTTTTTTTTAGAAAGAGCCTAACGCTGTCGCCCTGAGTAGAGGCTGTAGCATCACAGCTCACAGCAACCTCCAACTCCTGGGCTCAAGTGATTCTCCTGCCTCTGCCTCCCAAGTAGCTGGGACTACGGGCACAACCAATAGCCACAATGCCCGGCTATTTTTGGGTTGCAGTCGTCATTGTTTTTTGGCGGGCCCAGGCTGGATTCGAACCCGCCAGCTCAGGTGTATGTAGCTGGCACCTTAGCCGCTTGAGCCACAGGCACCGAGCCTCAGGGAGCCTTTTCACAGGGAGCCTTCACCTATCTCCCCAAAGCTAGGTCCATGTTCCTTACATGACCCTGCTTTCCTGGCTTATTTCATGTACCTCACCGATCTTGATGAGATAATTGTGCACTTGTCACATACCTGCCTATCTCTCCCACTGATCATAAACCACGTCTGTTCTGTTCTCCACTCCAGCCCCAGCCCTCCCCAAGTACAGTGCCTGCCACACAGTAGGTGATCAGTAAATGTTTGTGAAACGTGTTGAAGAAATTATTACATGAATAAATCTCTGGGAAAACCACTCGCAGGCAGTGTGTCCAGATGGGTCCTCTTCCCGCCTGCCCCAGGTCCTTCCACTGTCCCCCACACAGGCACACAGAGCCTGCCGCCACAGCTCTGCCAACAGCAAGGACCTCTTAGGCTGCGTCCCTGGGAGGGGAGCACACCTGCCTCTAGAGTCCAAAGATTCCAGCACCAGGCAAGTGGGGAGAAGGCCACTCCTCTGCTGACCCCTCCAGTCCACCTGGCCACTGTGACAGCATCCAGGAAATGTACATGTGTGTGGGGGTGGAGGTCATCACGTCCTCTCTCTAAGGCTGCTGAGTGTAGAAGCAACAACAGAACCTTCCAGAAGCCTCTCATTGCCCTGGGTCTCTGAACACATAAAACAGACAGCACAATGTCCATTTTCAAATGTGGCCTGAACTGCAGCTGAGCAGGCTGGACACACAGAGAGGCCAGGTGTGACCCAGGAAGACCAGAGCTGAGATAAGGCATACGTGCTGAGACCTTAGGGGCAGGGCCCACAGCCCGGAGGGCTTAGACGAGGTGGATGGAGCTGGGCAGGTGCTGAAGACACCTGTGGCTGGAGCGGATGGCCGGAGGGCCCAGAATGGGCAGCCTGTGCTCAGGTTAGGAAGTTGGGGCCTTACCTTTAAGTAATAAGGAGGCTTCCCGTGCTTCAGGGACAAGCTGTTCTCAAAGAGGAGTTTGGGGACAATTTAATACTGCTTGAGAAATATCAGTTTTGAAAGAATAAAAACAGTGGGAATCTAGACCTGGAGCTGGCCAGCTGGCTCGGGGCTGCAGCCACCGCTCTCAAAGGCCAGGGTTGGGGATAATGGCTAAAACCACAGGCACAAGAGGCTCAGGGAGGGAGAGAAAAGAAAACACGGGGCGTGCGGAGATCAGCTCCGTGGGGTTTTCTATTCACAGCCACAGAGAGGTTTCACTTAGTTGTGGAAAGGAAAAGAAAACAGTTTGAAGGGAACACGCCTGTGCTCTCGGCCTCCTGAAAAGGTCAGGCATGTGACGAGGTATTAAAGGCAGTCCAAGAGACAGCCGAGAGGCAGCAGGATGCGTGCATGCATTACTTATGAGACCTCACTGAAATGTAAATTGGGGTGAGTTTATTGGGTCCCTCGGTCTTAAATAGAATCATAAAGTATTCATTGAGTCCAGCCAAGGCCTTTCAGATCTGGAGCTCAGCGAGAAATACGTGGCATGCTAAGGTTACATTAATAAAAAATAAATAAATGCGTGTCCAGGAAACTCGTGCTTGTGCACTATAAAACTGCCCATTCTGTAGATATTAATGTTTAATGTGTTTGTAAAAAGCAGTCGGCTTTGCCGAGCACAGCAACAAAAATGTCCTGCACCCCTCAGTACTTAACATCCCAGCATGTCTCCTAAGTGCTTAGGTGGAGAACATGCCAGCCTAGGGGGCTGGGGGGGGGTGCTTTCCGGGCAGAGTCTGGTTCAGCCACATTAAAAAGTTGCTTCGCTAAGAGGAAATGTGCTCGCTCCCACCACTGACGCAAGAGAGAATCGAACTTGCCCACCCGTCTCCCTCCACGTTCAACCAGCTCGCTGTGCTCAGGAGAAATGGGGAGAGAAGTTGGTGTTTTCACCTGAATACATAATGACTAGAAACCAGTTTGAAGACGCTCAAAAGATAACCACTTCAAAATAAACAAAGTTTGCTTTATGGAAAAGATCTGATAAACACCCAACTCAGAAAAACCAAAATATTTCCTTTGCTTCAGACTGCTTCTACCACCCCAGCTGTTTCCTAGACATTTCTAGAAAGTTCACACCCATTGATCAAAATCATCAATTGTGCCTTTTCCTAGGCACCTTGGGTAGGCTGCACTTGGTAGCTGTGATGTTTTGCTTTTGGTCCCGACTCAGTGCAGAGAAATCGCTGTTTCCCCTAAGCTAATTGGCAGTCAGAAAACATTCCTTCCCTTCACTCCGGACCTGCCAACCAAACCTTACCATGGTACCCTTCACCCTGAGGCACCACTTGGAACTAAATGGTAAAATGAGAAAGGACAGGTTTGGAAAGCGGAGCTGGCCACTCGGGAATGGGAATACATACTCACAACCTGCATCAGCCCCCGCCCCACCTGCCACTAAGGAGCCAGGCGCAAGGGGGAGTGAGATCAGCTGGAGACAGACTCTCCTTCCCTTCCCCTCCACACCCTGGAATTCAGCAGACCGGTTCAGTCCTGTCCAGTCTTGAGGTCCCACTGACAGCGTCCCTCAGAGGACTAGCCTTTAGCTTTAGACATGCTGAGCAAAATCTGGGAGCTCTGCCCCTTACAAAAGGGAGGAAGCCTGACTTCAGACCCTCCAAAGGAAAGCTTCGCTTCTCCCATTCAGTACTGGGATCAGTTTGTGTTCCCCAACATATATGTTGGCCACGTGCAGTGGCTCACGCCTGTAATTCAGGCACTCTGAGAGGCCGAGGCTCCTGTCTTGCCATTTCCAGGCCTCCAGCACATGCTGTTCCCTGCCCCTGGGCATCCTCCAAAACCACTGCTGGTCACGCCTCCTCTAGGAAGCCCTCCTAGATAACCCCATCCAGAGTCTACGGAACATCCGTCATCACCACACATATCCCACCGTACCAAGTCCTGCAGTGACCTGGGGCCCGCCAGGGCTCCCTCCTCTGGCTCATGTCTGTATCTCCAGGACATGAGATGAACCCCAGATAAATATCTAACTGAACTAAGGAGGCAGAGGTGAGGTGGAAGAGGAGAGAAAGACAGGGATGAGGGTGGGAGGACTCAAAGAGAGGAAATACTGGATCAGGAATGGGCCAACAACCATGACAGGTTTGCGTCCAAAGGGACTTTGCCTGGAATGAGCCTGGTGGGGAGGCTCCTGGTGGGGAGGCGCCTGCTGAGGAGGCTCCTGGTAGTGGCCTTGGGACATGGTGTGGACCCGGCCACTGAGGGAAGACGCTGGGGAATGTGAAGTGCTAAGTACTTCCCTCTGAAGCACTCGGGGTTTGGCTTCTGGGACCTGCTTTCCCCGGGCAGCCTCGTGCCAGCTTGCAGCAGGGAACAATCTTCCAGGCAATTAACTTCAGCCATGCTACAAAGTCAAACCAGGACTCCCCGGAGCCCAGGCTGCCTCGGCTCCCTGGAGCAGAGCCGCCTCCATCGCCTTCTGCCTCTTCAGCAGACATGTGAGTGGATGAATGAATCAATTAATGGGGTCTCGCTTGGCGGGATAAATAATGCTTGGCCCCCCCAGGGTACCAGGAGCACAGGTTTTGGAGTCTGACAGCCTCAGTTTGGCATCTACCACCTCACAGTTCCCACGGTTCTATGACCAGCTAGGCCTCCGCCAGCTCCTCCTCCCTCAGCGGCAAAATGCCTGTTAGTCTTAGTGAGAACTAAAAACAAATGGGTCAAGTTCCCAGCACCTAACAGGGGCTTCATGTCAGGCATGTCCTCCTCCTTTATGCCTTCCTTACAACAACTAACGTGTGAGGAGCGCCCCCCAGAGGCAGAGCCTTGCGAGCTGGGGCCGTTCCAGGCATCATCATCACTGCCGCTGCCATCCTTACAGTGAAGGCGAAGGTTAAATACTTTCCTGTATTCCTTTTCTGGGGCTGTTGTAACAAAGTACCACAAACCATGTGGCTTAAAATAACAGAAACTGCCCAACAATTCTGGAGGCTACAAGTCCAAGATCGAGGTACAGACAGGCTTGGTTCCCTCCAAGTGCCATGAGACAGAATCTCTACCCCGTGCACCTCATCTCATTTCTGGTAGTTGCTGTGAATCTTGGGGTGTCTTAGTTTGCAGGTGCATCGCCCCGAGCTCTGCCTTTGCATAACATTTCCCTATCTGGGTCTATTTCTGTAGAGTCCCACTCTTTATTTATTTATTTTTTTTTTTTATTACAGTTTTTGGCCAGGACTAGGTTTGAACCTGCCACCTCAGGAGTATGGGGCTGGCGCCCTACTCCTTTGAGCCACAGGCGTCGCCCTAGAGTCCCATTCTTTATAAGAAGACAGTTGCATTGGCTTAGGGCCCATTGTCAGGACACCATCTAAATTGATCCTCTGCAGAGGCTTTATTTCCAAATAAGGCAATGTTCATAGATTCTGGGACATCAACATCTTTGGGAAGGGACACAGGTCAAACTCTAGCACCTCTCAAGAAGGCCAGCAAGTGAAGAACCAGGGCTTACACCCATATCCTTCTTTTTTCTCCCCAGAGCTGCCTTTAGTTTAGTATTTCATACAAAAGTCCAGGAAAAATGCAGTGTTCGTGCTCTAACCACAAGAGACTGCTTGGGAGGTGGCGTGTCAGAACGGAAAGAGATCTTAAAGTCTCCTAATCTGGTACTAACAAGGATACTGAGATCCAAAGAAGGACAGTGACTTGCCCAAGGTCACACAGCTGGAGAGAAACAGATCGAGTGTAGAACTCCAGTCCCAGGCCCCTTGCAGACCTTCTCCTCTCATCTGTGGAAAATCCTCCATTACTCTGCAGCAGGAGCTGCCACCCTGACTCTATCAATGCTGAGAAACAAAAATATTTCTTAAACACAAATTCTTGAGTAACAGTTTCAAATACTCAGTTATACAAAAGCGCTGTAGTAAGCAAAGTGTCCATCTTAAGCCAGATGAAGAAATTATTTATTATTATCATTACCGTTGTTATTATTCCAATACTCTAGTCAAAATTGCCAGTAAGTCTAAGAACACCATTTTCGTCCTATGTCCGGTTTCAGGAAAACAGGCATTGAAAACAACCTACAGAAATTGAATCACAGTTTCAGCTAAATACATATTTAATTCCTTATGTATTTTTTATATTTTGTTTTGTACAGGACTGTTTACCCAGTTAATGGTGAAGTGGAATCTATTGTCACCAAGTTGCTGGGGGGTTTTTTATTCCCTTACCCAGTCTTGAAGTGCCCCCTAGTGAAATGTTTTTGCATTTACAAAGTTGAGAAATAAGCTGAAAAATAAGATTGTCAGAATGCTGCAGAAATTTTTAGAAAGAAATGGGAGGAAATTGAGGGTAGAGGGATGAAGGTTTTTGATTCAAGGGGATTCTTCTGCAATCCGTCCCTGAGCCCTTTTCTATATGTGCACTCATGCCGTGGCCTTGCAGATACAGCCCTGAGCCGGAAGGGTTTTACCCACAGAACATACAGCAGAGAAATCTCTCCAGCAAACTGCAGCTAGGCAGAAGGCAGCGCCAGCACAGCCACAGACGCTGTGACCACACACAAACCAGGGATTCGCCCCTTCCTCACGGAGGTCCCGTGAAGCTTCTGCCAACACGAGGTTGTGCATTTTAGGGAGCATCTTTCCACGTGGGGAAATCTGAGACTCATAAATTGGCCATTGCAAGTCGTCTGAATTTGGGGGGTTTTTTTGTTTGTTTGTTTTATTAAATCATAGCTGTGCACATCGATATGATCATGGGGCATCATACACTAGTTTTATAAACCGTTTGACACATTTTCATCACACCGGTCTACATAGCTTTCCTGGTGTTTTTTTAGTTGTTGTGCCAAGACATTCACATTCTACATTTACTAAGTTTCACATATACCCTTGCAAGATGCACCGCAGGTGTGATCCCACCAGTCCCCCTCCCCCCCTCCCCCTTCCTCCCATTCTCAGGTCGTGACTAGGTTACAGCTTTCATGTGAAAGCCCTAAACTAGTTTCATAGTAGGGGTGAGTACATTGGGTACTTTTTCTTCCATTCTTGAGATACTTTACTAAGAAGAATATTGCATTGAAAATACCATATGACGGGATGCTGGGGGGAAGGGGCAGAGTATATGCAAACTCTGTCCCGTTGCCACTCAGTTTCCCTTTAAACCTAAAACTGCTCTGAAAAATAAATTAATTTTTTTAAAAATCCAGCATTTGGTAGAGCAAAGGAAATCCAAAGAAAGTGATCTTGGTAGCTAAACATCACAGTCTTCTAATTAGCAGTTTCAAGCCTGCCTAAGCACCGAAATCACTTACAGCACTTTAACAAGATACCCTTCCCGAGTCCCACCCTCAGAGGTGGAGTTTTAATTGGTTCAAGATGAAGCAGGCAATAGTTTTCCTTCAAAATTTTCCTCAACCAGTCAGGTGTGCAGCCAGAGCTGGGAAAGTCGGACCCAACGATGCCCGGGAGGCTCCAGGCTCTCCTGAGTCCCCTCTAGAATGTCATTTGGGTTCCGGTAAGGCCCTCCTACACGCAGGGGGATGGGAGCTGCTGGCCATGCAGGAGGGACAGAAATGTGGATTTCACGTGTGCCCGGTCCCTGAACCCCTGTGGCAAGTTAGTATAGTTGCTTCTGATTCCGAATTGGCATCCCAGGTTAATGGGCTCACAGGACTTAGATCTTCAGGTCAACTCAGATTATCAGGGAAATGTCATAACTGGGATCTACCGCAAAGCAGTGCCAGAATCACAGTGCAGTGCTGGGGAGGGCAGTGTGTGTCCCTAAGGAAATGTACCTGACTCCAGGACAGCCGAATAGCACAGCAGCACTAGGCCAAGGTCTTAGCCATGCCTCTGTTCCCTATCCCCAGCTTTCCCCAGCCTTTGTCTGTTACATCACCATAGGGCTCAAGGCCTGACTACTCCCTGGGGTCCTTGTAGGACAAGGGAGGGAAAAGCTGTTCTCTCTATCACGACAGGATCCAGCTGTGGGTCTGATGTGTGAACCAGCCAGGGTAATATCCAAGGTGACACTCAGACAAAAACAGTACAAATTACCTAATTCAATGATTCTCAAGTACCAAAGTTCAGAAGAATTACCTGAGGCCCTTATTAAAGATGCAGCTCCTAGGCCCCACTTAAGAGATGCTAATTCAGTAGGCCTGGAGTGGTTTCCAGGGATCCATTCATTCATTCAGCAAATATTTACAAGTCCCTACTTTAGGACAAGCCGAGCTGGGGCCTGGGGATGTGGTATCAAACAAATAGCTCTTTGCTTCCATGAAGGTGACATTCTAGTGGAATCTGCCTTTTTAACAAGCTATGCAAGTTTTTTGGGAGCCAAAAGTTCCGGATCATGCTCCAAGAAATGCTGATCACTCCACAAGTTCATGTTACAGACGTGGACACTGAGAGCCAGACAGGTGCAGCTAGATAGGTGCCATCTCCCACCCTGTCTGTAGACCAGTCCTCCCCTCACCAGCTCCCTCCTCTTGGGCACACTCTGTCCAAAGTCACCCAAACATTCTGCAGATGATATATATATATATATATTTTTTTTTTTTTTTTTTTTTTTTGATGATTAATCCTTTCCATATTCCCAACTGGATAAAGAAGACACTTGAATTAGCTACTCACCAAGTCTTCTTGTCACCCACCAGTCAGGCAGCAAATTAATATCATGGTGATAAGAACGTGGAGTGTTGTGCCTCCCACCTCTCTGGGAAGCTCCATCCCTGCACAGGGCATTCCTCTGGTCTTATGACCACTACGCTCATCATGCCATGGTACAGTGCAGCGGGTTGTGTTCCTGAAAGGTTCCCACAACATGCTGGTTCCCAGGCCTGCTCCAGCCTTCTGAATCATTTTATAAATGTTCCCTGGGTACTTCAAATGTGTTTCCAGGTGCAGAAACCACCAACCTATAAGAAACAGTCCACACTTTTGATTCAAACGGACCTGGGGGGTCCAACCCCAGCTCTGCCACCCACTAGCTGTATAGCCAGAGGTCAGTTGTTTGACAGCTTTCTGAGATTCAGTTCCTTTACACCTTCCCTCACAGGGCAGGGGGTGAGGACGGTAGGCCTGTGGCACAGTGCCCACGCGCAGGGAGTGCTCAGGCAGCAGTGACTCTCATTGCTAAGTTGCGCCCTTCACTGGGCTTAGGAGTGGCCCAGAATACGGCTCCAGCCCAGGGGGTTTCAACCTTTTTTATCTCACGGTACACTTAAACTTGGAGTTAAACTTTCACAGAACACTTAAATTATGTTGATTTAAAAAAAAAAAAAAAAGCTAAGAAAAGAAGAATATGCTTACTGTGCTTTGAACTTCTTTAGAAAATAATGATCTTTAAAATTTTTCACGGCACAACTAACCTCCTCTCATGGCTCACCTGTTGAAAATCAGTGCTCTCGACCCACCTGATGTGGGTAAGTTATTTAACCTAAAGCTCAGCTTTTTCTTCTTAAAATGAAGATGATAGTAATAATAATAAATGAGTTAGTTCATGAAGAGTTCAATAAAGCTCTTAGCCCCGTCCTGGCCCCGGGTAAGTGCTCAGCATATGTTGGGTGTTTTGATAACATCCAGATTCTGTGCCTTTGTTCACTCCATTAACCGTTTTCTCCAGCCTAATGGACCTTCTACCTCCTCTGGTTACCCCAGCAGCTGCAAAACACCATCAAAATGCAATGGGTAGGGTGGTGCCTGTGACTCAAAGGAGTAGGGCGCCATCTCCATACACTGGAGGTGGTAGGTTCAAACCGAGCCCTGGCCAAAAAAGTGCAGCGGGCAGTCCAGGGGCTATGGAAGCCAGAGGTCCTGGGTTTAAAGGTCAGAACATGGCCTCATCGGTATTTGTTCTTGATTCTTTTCTTACCATCTCTGAACCTGTTTTCCCAACAGTAAAGCGGGCATGTAAGGTTCCCCAGACTTCAGGGATAACACTTTGATACCCAGCTAATGTAGTCTGAGCTCCATGCTGTGACTTTTAGGATGTATTTCCAACAACCTGTAGACAGCACCTCCGTGGTTCAAAAACAGCATCTCGCTGCAGACCCTGAGCTAGCACCTCTGCTGTTCCCCTCTTGCTATCACGTTGTCATTGCTACTGAAAGCCACTGTCCTCTCCATTCCACTGTGTCCCCAGCATGGGAAGTATCTCTTTCCTATTTTTCCTCTAAGCACTGATTCCACGGGCCATGGTGTTAGATAAATGTTGACTAAAGGCTTCAGCAAAATATCAAGAAGTCTCGATACTGAAAAGAACAGTTTCAAACAGTACTATCAGCTGTCCCTACCCTCAAAGTTCATCCTTCTTGCCCCCCTGTTGGAACTCCACTAAGAAGAAAACAGGAAAAGAACTTCTTGGGGAATGAAAGGACGAGAAGGTCTGGGGAGGTCTGTGGGGTAGAGCAGCCATCCAGGGGACCCATGCCTTTGCCGCTGATCATGAGAAAGTCACCCAAGAAAAAAAGAGGAACCTCCTCCCAAGGGAAGCTGAATAAGGGGACCCAGAGAATGACCATTGCAGAAGCCTTGTCAAGGCCCAGCGGCCACATGGGAACTGAGTCCTCACCACTGGCACTGACCACCCCCTCCACAGGATCTGTGGTTCTTACCAGGGCAGGAGGAGCCGGCTCCTGAGCCACTGACTGTCCAGCCAGAGCGATACCTTCCATGCCACAGGACTGCTGATATCAACCAACTCCCTGTGTGAACATGTACGAATAGCCCAAGACACCAAGAGCCCAAAGGTTGGTGCACAGGAACATTTGTTTGGGTGGGGATGGAAAGCCTCCCTACCTGTTTGGGAGGGAACTCATCACCTCTTCTTCCTAGTGCCCTCTACTAGGGGCTAGGGACACCCTTCTTTGTGTCGGAGGCCAGCTCTGCCGTGCCCAGCCCATGGGGGGAAAGTCATTGTTCTCAGACATCCTGCTACCCAGCAGACAGGGGCTGTAGCCAGAGCCTGGGCACTGCTTGATGCAGGTGCTCTGCTGGGTCCTCCCAAGAGGGCCCTGGCTTCTGGTGGTAAAGGGCATCCTGCATTCAGCAAATCCTATAGAAATGTCCAATGCCAAATCTCATGCAAAGATGACCCCTAACTTAAACAAATAGTGTTCCATTTCTTTGGTCAATAATCATGTACCAACAGGGGCTGATCAAGGGTAGCAAACGTCCCATACTAAGGCAAGATGTTAATAATTTGAAGAACTGGAGAGGAGGGGAGATAGAATATATGCTGCTAACTCTATACTTTCTGCTCAATTTCTATAAATCTAAAACTCTATTCATTGAAAGAGGTGCTCATTGGTTTGGTGAGTTTTTCTTGCCATGGGAACATAAGGCCTTACCCACCAAGAGTTAATTTAAATGTCAGCAGGCAAATAAAATCATTCCTAGAGGAAGAAAGAATCCCACCTGAGCAAATATACACAGGCCAGCACGCCCTCCCAGCCCTCCCAGCTGACAGACAAGTGGCCCCACAGCCAGACTAACACACTTACACAAACACCCACTGCTCAGAACCGCCCTGTGCTCCTGTCCTGTGGTCAGAGAGGCCCCTTGCACCTCCTTAACCATAATGAACACTGAAATGCTCCCTAAATGCTCACATTCGAGTATAAATGAACCAGCAGACTGGAGGCCAGTTGGTGGGGGCTTTGTATTACATCCCAGCTGCTCTCAGGGCTGGGATTTACTCACAAAAGTGAATCCTTTCCCTGGGGCTGCTCCCCACCCCACCCCCGCAGCATCCCTGTGCCTGCTTCCTGATAAATGTGTACAGAAGATCACAGCCCGGACGTCTGCACACCCCAGCGTGCAAGCCACCGTTCTGTCTATCCAGGGCTGATGAAAGCCACGTCAGCCCACTCTGATTTAGTCAATTTGTCTGTCTGCTCCAGGGGGAAAAAAATTACGTGGAAAGGATGGCCAATTTTAAGACAGAGGTTGTTTTTTCATTATTATAAAACATTGAGTATAAAGGAATATTTATCACCCTTTGCTTACTGCACTTGACTCTGGTTGCTAAAAATAAGAAGCCTGTGTTCCCGTTATCCTGCAGGTGGTCAGGTTTGCCTTGGCAAAGGCGCCAAGGAGCTGAGCAGATCCAAGGGTATGCCAGGATCATCCCCTTGCCCACCACATTTCCTCTGCCCCCCAGTCCTGAGCAGGTACACGATTCTCCCCCGTCTCTGCTCAAACACGAGAAATTTCACCAAGGCATTTACCCTCACACCCCCATAATCCCCGTCCAGGAGGGGCACTGCGCCTGCACTGCGCCTCCCCAGGAGGAGAAGCGCGATAAATATTCATCACAAAAGCAGAGAGGGAAGAGCGGCAGCAGAGAAAAGAGGGCAACACGGGCCCCACACACAGACAAGGAGAAGGCAACTCCGTCCCTAAGCCCTCTGGCTGACAACTCAGGAAAGTGCTAGAAGGAGACAGACACAGCCCGGAAGACTGGGCTGACCGGTGATCTCTACTGCGTGGCTCTGCTTGCTGATGGACGCGGACTTCAAGGTGAAGCAACTCGGCCACAGCGCCGCCGCTGGCCGCTGGCCGCAGGCGCAGTCGTCCGCCTCGCCTCGCAGGCGACCTCTAGCCGTGAGCTTAAAACGCCTTCAGCACACTCAGGGTCCAGGCCTGTTCTGTTTCCTTGGGTGGATAGATAATGTCAAAGGGAAATATCTCAAATTTGCAAGGAGCCCAAAACTGGACAAGAGGGACAGATGCCTAGATAAATCATGACAAAAATAATAGTTTTTATTAGTAGTAAAAGACAACCAGAAACACACATGAGATTGGTTTATAGAAGTCATTGCAAAGAGAAGGATTAAGACACCAGGGAGAAGCACGGGCCATTTTAGCAACACACTGACAAGAAGGCCGGAGTAGGAGACCAGGCTTGTGGTAGGAGACCGTGAAGAGTTTTTGACCTTTGAGGCTTGGCTCTGGAGAGAGGAGGAGGGAGCCAGGGACACAGGCTCACTAAAGGATGAAAATCTAAGGGGCTATGGACCTTCCTCTCCCCCCCTTACCCCATCAGCCAGAGCTGGATGGTGTGGGGAGGGAAGAGTCAGGTGACTGTCCTCCTAATAGCTTTACTCCAGAAGGAAGTAAGAACAGGGCAAGGTAAAAAACAGCGCTCACTGGTCCTGGCCAGGACTGGGAGATGCTGGTGGGTTTTGTGGTTAGGGCCATGGTGCTTTTCATTTTGACTGCTCACTCTCATGCCTTGGTCCTGATCCCTCAGGGGCACAGTGTAGCCTTGTCTGATGCTGAAGTTCTGTGAAATTGTCTGTTGGAGTGCCAGCCCAGCCCTGGCTGTCCGGGGGCTGCATTTCTCTTTCCCAGCACTGTTAATTACTACCATTTATTCATACAATAAACATCTATTGAGGTCCTACTATGTGCTGGGCTCTGTTCTAGGGACCAAGAATACAGAATAAAGATGATGAACAACGTCTCTGCCCTGTGGAGTTTGCAATGTGGTCAGGGAGAGAGACAATTAACAAGCATGAAACGGCATCACCCTTTAGGAGCTCTGCAGGGAAATTAAGCAGGATGGAGCTAACAAGGGACATGGACGGTTTTAGGTAGAATGATTCAAGGAAGCCTCTCTAAGGGGATGGATTTGAGGAGGACCCAAATGAAGTAAAGGAGGAAGCCACAAGAATGTTGGGAAGAGTCTTCTCAACAGTGAGGCAAACAAGAGTGGAAGCCCAGAATGTGGAGTAGGCTTGGCATGTGTGGAGAAGCAGCAAAGTACTCATATGGACGGAGGACACAGGGGTCACCCTTGGCCCTCAAGTCATCAGCCAGACTTTGAGGCCACACTCAGGGTCTAGCACACGTGAGCCCTCAGCAAATTGCTTCTTGTCACTTCCTGTTTCATCACAAATAAAGATTGAATGGGGCCGGAAGGGCTCACTCTGTCCTGCAGAACATCCCTGCAGTTGGCAAGACGTCTCATTTCATCAGCCCTGGATCTGCACTGGCAAACACATTCAAACTTTCAGACGGCATTTATTGATCTTTGTTTGCAATTTTAATCATTTACTTAGAAAGCATTTGCAGCCGTCAACCTAGGACTTGGCCATTAAGCTGGGGCATGGATGGGCAAGGAAGAAAAACTCTAAGGAGTAGATTGTATTTAATCAAAGGCGGAAAAGAAAAACATTTTATGGTGGGGGGAAGGGGGGCGGACTTCCTCCTTCAGCACCCTGGACAGTTTCTTTCTCTAATGAAATCGTCTGGGAATCACACTTTAGCTAGAGTCATTTTTAAAGCCCTTTCTCTTTTACAGAGAAAAAGGTAGGGGGACGTGTGCTTCATGCAATGAGATAGCCCAGGAAGGTTTGTACTCTGTTTCGCTCAGCCCTAATCTCCACATTCAACTCCACGGTGCTGCTTTCGCTGAGTCAGCGCCGGTCCTCTAAGTGACCTGATTCTGTAATTCCATTATTAATATTATGAAAATGGCTTTCCTCTACACTATTTTGTGCTATCAATGGAAAACCACAGTTCCTAAATGCATTAGCCGGTGCAGGCTCCTGCAGGATTATTTGCATCCCTATAAACCGAGTTAATCACCACCCGCTGGAACAACCAGTCACCTGGCGCCAGGCCCTCCCCCGAGGCCACAGGTTCCAGCCGCCGCGGGCGGGATCTCTCCAGGGTCCCGCGCTCTTCTGAGCGCTGCAGATTTTCCTGCTCGCGATCGCGGCAGCATCTTGCCATTTACTTTGCAGTTTTTCCACTCCTGCCCTGACAGTGATGTAAGCCGGTTCCCAGCCCCCTCATCTGCAGGTCGGAGGTGGTAAACGGCTTGTGCTAAAACCGAGAAGCTTAAAGAGGGAAAGAAACGTTCATTAGGAAAAATATCGAGCCAGGGGATAATAAACGTCAGAACAGCAAAGACGTCGCTGATTTTTCAGGGTATTAAATTGCCTTTGGTATCTTAGGTCTGGAGGTAATATTTTACTGATTTACAATTTTTGAAACCAAAACTAAGGCAGAAGGGGATTCAGAATGGGGAGAGAGTGCAAATTAGATGCTAAAAAGGGGGCTTTGGTGGGCTCCAAGCCATGTATCTTTCCTTGCCTAAGCCTCCCTGGATGGTCAGGCATTTCCCACAGACAGTACTTTTGGCAATCATTAGAAAATCAGCAAGTTGGAGGCCATGGAGAGAGAAAGGAAAGGGAGGAAATCTTAAAATGCAAATCAGATCACTGTATGCTCCAGTTACTACTGCAGAGGCCCATCCCAGAGGGAGAGGGGTCCCCATTTCTGCACCAGGCAGCCTGGGCTGAGCCATCAAAGCACACACACCCCTCCTCTGCTCTCACCCTCCCTCATGGGCTGCATTCTCTCCAGTCACCTGGCCTCGCCCCCTCTCCCAGGCCTCCATCTTTCTCCGTGTGCACCTGCCCACCTCTGATGCTTCTCCTACCTCGCTCTAAATGTAGCAAGTGCCTCCTCAGCCTTCCACTTTCAGGTGATGTCACTTCCTTTACTGCCCAAAGAAGAGGTGGTTGCACCAGTTTCTTAAGCATCCTAGAAATGCTTTATTGGTGTTGTTGTTTGTTATTGTTTTAGGGGGTTTGTTGTTTTGTTTGTTTTGTTTTGTTTTCTGAGACAGAGTCTTTCCCTGTCACCCTCAATAGAGTACTATGGAATCATACCTCTCAGCAACCTCAAGCCATCCTCTTTCCTCAGCCTCCTGAGTAGCTGGTTCTATAGGTTCCCACCCCCATGCTGGGCTAGTTTTGGGGGGTTTTTTTGGGGGGGGGTTGTTTGTTTGGTTTTTTTTAGTAGAGACAGGGTCTTGGTCCTTCTCAGACTGGTCTGAAACTCCGGAGCTCAGGCCTCGGTCTCCCTGAGTGCTAGGATTACAGGTGTGAACCCCCATGCCTAGCCAGAGTCCTGTTTTTAACACTCTCTGCCCTAACAATTGTTCTTCACCTGTAGTGGGGTGAGTGGTGGCTTCCAAAATGACAAGTCCTCATCCTAACCTCTGGAACCTCAGAATGTGACCTGAGTTGGAAGAAGAGTTTAGATGTCTCTCAAGATAAGGAACTCGAGGTGAGATCATCCTGGATTGTTCCAGTGAGCCCCCAGCTCTGTGCAGGGTCCTCATAAGAGACACACAGAGAGAAGAGGAAACAGCCATGTGAAATGAGGGGACAGAGACTGGAGTGCTGCAGCCATGATCAAGGGAGCCCTGGAGCTGTCAGAAGCTACAAGAGGTAAGAAAGGACTCAGAGGCCCCACGGCCCTGCTGACGCCTTGACTTGGGACTTCTGGCCTCCAGAACTTTGAGAGAATAAATTTCTGCTGTTTAAGCCTCTAGGGTTGTAGTAACCAACTTGGCAGCCATGGGAAATTAATAAGCCAAGTCCCATGAGGTTAGGGACTACACCTGTGCGGCTCCCCACAGAGCCCCATCCAGGGCCCAGCAGCAGTAGAAATCAGTGCACCATAATATGTTTGTTGAATGAGTGAGTGAATTAATGCACAGACAGACGAGTGGTAAGGCACACAACAGTGAAAAAAGAAATGATTTTCTTCATCAGAGGCCTCCAGCCTCTACGTATCTAAGTAGATTAATCAAGTACTGTAACTGGACAGGGCTCTTTTGTTTAAAAGTGACAGAGACTAACCCAAGCTATGGGACAAGTGTCTAGAGGACAGGAATGTGGCCAGGCCTCAGAGGACCCAGGGAGGGGAACTGGCAACCGCATCATGGCTCCATCTCTCATCTCAGGCCCTCTCTCCCCACCCATCCACCCCAGACACACAGAGAATTGCTCCTTCCTTCTCTCTGCAACACAAGCTTTTTCTGCTTCTACCTGGTGCAGTCCACCAAGCCCACCTCTCCTTTGGGGAAATGCAACCCCTCAAAAAGAATAACTCTCTTTCTCCAATTCAAGTCTAAATTCTCAGGGAAGAATCTCTGATTGGCCAAAGTTGAGTCAAGTGTCCACCTCTTATCAACCAGCAGCAGAGAAGTAAACATGGCTGTAAGCAGTGGCCCACCTTTGTACTTCTTGAAGCATAAGGACTAAGCAAATATTGCAGTAGGCGCCCTCTCCAGCTGCTCTGAGCTTGTCCTATATCTCAAACATCTGCATGACCCATTGTCTCTGGAGGCACCACATCCTTCTCAGGCTGCCAACCTGTGAACTGACAACCCGTCACCACATGAGAGTAGACTGCACTAGTCAGCCTCTGCTCAGCCCTACTATGCCAGCCTTATGTGCGCTCCCTTTCATTAACAGCAAACCCCATCTGCACAAGCAATGCAACCGTGTTTCCCAGGATATCACAAGAAAGGTAGACCCAGAGCTGCAGCAGGCTGATCAGGGACTGCAGCCCAGCCCCAGAGCTGGAAGATGATTTCTTCATCATGACACCTTGCTGCTAACAGGCTGGAGCAGGGCGAGAGGCATCAGAAGACCTGCTGGGAGCCACACCTCCCTGAGACATGGAAGCCCCAGCAGCCTTTGCAAAGTAGCAAGAGTGTAGTGAGTCTCCATCAATGGGTGCCAGAGGCCCAGGCTCTCACAGGTATGATTATATTATACCATAGGGAAAAACCACATTAAAACATGTATCCACCATAAGACAAAAACTCCTTCAAGACACTTACCATAATGAAACTACATTACAACAAATAGATGTCCTCTTGAAAGAACTTCCACTAAACTTCCATAAAAAGCTTCCACTCGCTGAATGGGGCCCAGAAATGTCAGAAGAGAAAGGGAAAACAGCCAGAATCCAATTCAGTGGCCTCACGGGTCAGACAGGGACATGCAAGAGGGTGAAGGGACGAGGCTGTCTCGCCATCTCACCGTTAGCTTGTGGGGAAGCCCTGGTTAGAAGGTAGCTCCCCAAATCCCAGTGGCTGCTGCTACTCCTGGCTCCTCGGGCAGCCACAAGTGGAACCAGGAGGGGAGTAATTAAGGAGAGTGAAGGAAAAGAAAGGTCAAAAACCAAGGGAAAGTCACACAAACTTATCCAAGCAAATCAGAATGTAGTAGTGACAGAATAACAGGGTTGTTCCCTCCGAAACCAGCCTGGGATACAGCAAGTGTTCAGTGCATAGTATTTAATCAATTGCTAACTGCTGGTATAGGACAGGCCTCGTCATTTACTGACAGTGAAGTCTCTCTTAAAAAGATAACAGTCGATTTACAAGAATCTTCTGCAGGTTTATTTTCTCACTGCTTCTTTCCCCCCAAACAACTGTGTTCTTTTGTACATGAAAACAAAGAGTAACAAACCTTAAGTGGGAAGGGGAGATTTTTTTCATCCTAATCCCCATACTTTTCTGGACTCTCTAATTGTGTAGGGAGACTCCACCGGGAGAAGGTTGATCTCTTTGCCAGGATCTCAGTTGTCACACACAGGTGCTGCTGGGTGAATGGACAAGGCTCTTCGTGGGACTGAGCACCCACAAAGTCCCCCAGGATGCTGAACCATAGTGAGGTGACCTTCCCAGAAAAGTTCAGGCAGGTCTGCTCTACTTCAGCTGCATTAAAACTGGAGTTAGGGGTCAAGTTGAGCTAATAGGTGAGCTCTGGCATCCACGACTAGAGATAAGCTAGACAATGGCCTGTAGAAATTAATATATCTCTTTTTGCCGATTAAACATTAGAATGGCACTTTCAGTTACCAGATCCACTTGGCACATATTGATCTCGTTGTCTCCCAAAGCAACCTTCCTTTGCTTCTCTTCTGATTAACTTCCCTGGGGAAAACGTCAGTCTGGTAGAACATCAGAGAATCAGCTCCTTTCCAAAAACCAAACGGAACCAAACATGCTAAGCTTTCATGCCCGGTCCTGTCTTGTTTTGCACAGAGACTTGGGGCAGGTGGATTTCATGTGCAATGAATAAGCAGCAGCCATCGGTGTTATGCCGGGTACTCTGGGAAGAGCCCCTTGTGCCCCCATATCTTGCTCCTAAATTCCTGGGCCCCAAGCCTCTTACTCCATCTTTCTAACTAAAGAACTGAAGCTTAAGGAAAGACCTTACCACTGAAAGAGACAGGACTCCCAGGGAGATACATTGAGCTGGACTCCGGGCGGGGGGCAGAGGTTTAACAACCACAGGAGGGGAGCTCACAACCAGTGGGGCTGCCCAAGGCTGTTAGGAATCCTGTCCCATGCTATGCAGAGGGGAGGTGATGGCTTCTGAGACCCACCAGGGTGCTGGGAAGACCACCCACAGGTAAAGACACACATAGGGGAAGTGTATCTCACTTTCTTGCCTTCCACAACAGGAACACAGAAGATGCTACTGAATGCCGTGAAATTCCAGGCCAGGTTCCACACTCACATCAGCTGCTTAAGAAAGAAAATGAACAAGAAACTGTTGGAAGACAGAAAGAAAATATCTGGTGCGATGCCCATTCCATTCTCATGATGTACCAAGTCCCAGGAGTGGGCCGAAGCAACCGTCAGATTAAATCATGCATTTGCATTCTTTTGGCATTACCTGGCACACGGGCTCTCTGTCCAGTAGCAAAGCTTACCCACACTTTTTTTGCAGTTTAAGTTCTGGCACAGCAACCACTTTGTGAGAGTCCTGGCTCACCTCTGTGGTCATTTAGGACAAAATAGATCCTTCATGATTGTCACTTCAGTCTGATTAGGATGGGGAAAGAGAAGGAAATCGGGATTTCAATAAGCTAGTGAGCTTGAATGCAGTTTTATCAACACACAAAGTCATTAGCAGATGTGAATGTGACTGATGTCATATGGCAGTAAGAGTGTGAAGGGTTTGTTTTTGCAGGATTCGTTTATGGGAAGGCCGTTCAAACATCTCTTCTCCCCACACACACCCCTCTCCTCCTCACCACCCACTTCAGTAGTTGCTTTGTTTTTCTTCTAAGATGTAGATAGAAGAGCTCTCATTCATTCCAACTGGCTTCTGTTTGGCCCCTATGATGTGCCTGGCACGTGCCAACCATTAGACACCCAGAAATGGGGCCATCGTGGACCCTGTACCTACGGCTCTGCGTGGAAAGGACTTTAATGTGGACAGAGAGAAAATGTTGGGGGACCACAGAGGAAGGTGCTGTTAAGTTGGGGACTCAGAGCAGGCATTCACGCATTGCAGAAGAGCCTTTAGGGGTTCACCAGGGAGAGAGGGGCCCTGTCTGTGCAGAAAAGAATAGAGATTTGAAGGAGAGAAAGTGCTAGTGTTTTCATAAATGACAATCCCAATAATAAATCTAAAAGGAAAATTAGTTCTGTTTTGTATTAAGAAGGTTATTCACCACAAGTAACAGAAAGACATAATCACAGTGAGCAGCCTAAACCACGAAGCCAATTATTGTTTACATAATAAACAACCTGAGGCTCCGTGATTTCTAGGAGGTTCCAGAGTGCATTCTGCAGATTAACTGTGTCTTCAGATGCTCAGACTCTGATCATCCTGTCCTTCTACCATCCTCAGAGCATGGGCTTTCTGCCCTTGTGAGGTTCAACCTTGCAAGGTGCCATCTTACATTTAATTTACATTTGCCTTGCTTGTCACCTCATGGTTGCAAGATAGCTGCCACAGCTGCAGACATCACATCTTCATGTAGTGTCCCAAGAAGGAGGGAAGAGGTGTGGCCAATAGGAGTCTTGCATCAGCAAAAACATTCCAGAACCATGCTTTTCTTCATCAACTGACTTCCTCTTAGGTCTAAAAACAGGTTATTGTCCACTCTTTAGATGGAAGAAAGAAGGAAAAAGTGAGTGTCTGGAAAAGGGAAATGAAAACACCATGACTGGATTGGATCAATCTGATTTGTCCCTAAAGAAGGATAGGCCGTTGGGTCAGTAACCAACGCAGCTGCAACTGTCAAATCTGTTCTGCTTGTTTCAGACACACAGGGCAGCACCGAGGAAATGCCCCAGGACTCATCACCCAGCTTAGAGAACAATTTATTGCCCCCCATACAAGTTAAATCCCCCCATACAGGACCTTTCTGGATTCCACTACCACGACCACCCATCGCCCTCGCTTCTTTGATCCTGGGAAGAAACTCTGCCCTGATACGAGAAGTTCATTGTTTCTTTTTTCCTCTCTCTTTCTCTAATCTGTTATCTTTCCTTCCATCTACCTATCTACGCATGCGTGCACACACACAGAATCTATTCAACTTACAGAATTTTTGCATCTATTGAACTTATGTGTGGATGTCACACTACAGATACCCATTTGCAAATTGCTGCTTTCAATCAATATTAGGTTTGTGGAATTAATCTGTGTGGATTCATGTGGCTCAAGCTCATTCCTTCTCACTGCTATATGGCCTTCCATTTTACAAATAGCATCATTTATTTCTCCTCTGGATGGACATTAGAAAGTTTCCAGTATTTTAGTGTTGCCAACAATACTTCTGCAATTTTTTTTCTTTTTTTTTGAGACACAGTCTCACTCTGTTGCCCAGGCTAGAGAGCCGTGGTATCATCACAGCTCACAGCAACCTCAAACTCCTGGGCTCAAAGGATCCTCCTACCTCAGCCTCCCAAGTAGCTGGGACTGCAGGCATCTGCCATGACATCCAGCTAATTTTTCTATTTTTTATTAAGATGGGGTCTCACTCTTGCTCAGGCTGGTCTAGAAATCCTGAGCTCAAGCAATCTACCTGCCTCAGCTTCCTCAGTGTGAGGATTATAAGCATGAGCCACCATACCCGGCTATGATTATTTTTTATGTCTCCTAACATACATGTGTGTACATATAAAGACATATGTGTGTGATATATACTGTATGTATATGTACATTTCATACATATCCAAGTACACACATATATGTATATACAGGACTCCTAGGCGTGTATCCAGAAGTATAACTCTGAGCAATCCTATATGTGTATCTTCAACTTTACTGAATGTGGGCAAATTTTCCTTGAAAATGATTATACTAAATTTTCATTTCCAACAGCCATGGGTCAGAGACCTTATCACTCCACAGCCTCTCCAAAACTTGGTTCTCTCAAACCTTTTAGTTTTTGTCAATCTGATGATGTGAAACAGCATCTGATTTTCCTTGTAATTTTCTGCTCTTATTACGCATAAGGTTAAACACCTGTTCCTACGTCTATTAGTAACTGATGTTTCCACTTCTTTAGAAAATTATCTCTTAACCATTTTACCCATTTTGTCTTTTTCTTACTGAGTTAGAGAAGTTCTTTTTGTATTCTAGGTATTCATTCTTTATTTCTTCTTACCTGTGGGTAAGAAGAATTTTTATTTTCTTAAAAATGACTTTTGATGAATAGTTTGTTTTCATGCAAATCAAATTTTACAACGTTTGCAATGGTTCGTGAGTTTGGAATATTATAAAATTTTAAGTTGGGGCATAAAGTTCATACAGAAAGTTTATTTTCTTATAAACATTTTTAGATTTTCATATTTAAGTCTTTCCATAATTAGGCCTGGAACTCACATGATGTTAGAAGGATGTCATTTTATTTTCTCCTTATTAATAAGCAACTGCTAAGAGATCAAACACATTCCCTGAGGAACGCTGTCTTCTCAGCCATCTGCAATGCTCACCACGTATGCAGGGCACTGAGTCTCAGTTCTCCTTGCTCAGCTGGTGACCTGCTCACCTGGGCCAACACCATTCATCTTTGCTCCAACTTCACCATTGGTCTTGACATCTGGAAGGAGCATTCCCCCTGCCTGTTCTTCCCCTTTGAATTGATCTTGCCCAGGTGTGGCCTTCAGCACAGCATAGAATGTGGAGGCTCCCCACTGCCGTCCGGAGCCTTTCCACAAGTCCATGAGTATGCGACATGGGCTATTTGCTTTACTATCTGGACCACTGATAACATCTCTCCCCTTTTCATTTATGCATTCAGCAAAGAAAGGGACATTTTGTACTTCTTTAAGCTGAAAGGTCCATGGCCCATCTGAAAACAGACACTCCATTAGCAGAATTGCACTCACCAGCACGACTCCAGTGCATCAGGTGAACGTGGTCTGCGTGCACTAGTGAGAATTCAGGAGGGGAGTGAGAGAGTCTGTTAGGGGCAGTGTCCTCCTCTACAAAAGCCAAGAATGCCACCAGGACTTTAGGATCCAGTGTCAGGTGAATATCAAGACAGGGCAGGATTGGAGCAAAAGAATTGTAACCTGGCTCCCTGTTCTCCTCGCTTTCATCATGGAGCCTGCACCCCCATTCACTCCCTCTCACCCACCTTTCTTCTTTTGCCTGATAGAGCAGGAAGGAGACTTCAGGTGTACCACCCTCAAGACTCTGCTGTCCAAGTCTCAGGGTTTAAGTTACTGCTCAGATTCTCTCATCCCAGGTTGCTACCATTCGTTCTCCTAAGGAATTCCTGTTTCTTTTTATGTTTTTCTAACTTCTGTTTGACATGTATGCATATTATAAGCATCTTCAAAAATGGCAAAGGGGAAGATGTAATCTAAACACATGTCCCATTTCACATCTGAGCAATCTGAGCATCAAGGAGATTGGAGAGACTTGTTCCAGAATGTGTGGTGTGTGAGGCTAGCATATCAGACTCCTCGTGCCAATCCAAGGTCTATCCTTTTTACGTCTGCCTCTTTTCTCATTGGTCTTCTGGCCCAGAGAATTAAAATTCTAATGGCAAATTTGGCTGAGAAGGACTTACCAGGCTTTTCTTTGCAAAGGGATTTCCTGGAAACCCTAGTGAAGCAGAACTTGGTTTCTAAGAATAAGGCACTTGATGCCCTGGCTGTGTAGGTGTGTGGGTGTGTGCGTGCACGCCATGTATACCCACTTTAGTAATTAAGCATGCACTTGAAACTCTGCAGGAATGGTGACCACCTCATACCAATTCCCTTTCTATTCCTAACCCCTCAGCACTCCACTGAAGGCAAGGAGTTTTAAAAGCTCCTCAGGAAAGGAGGGGAAAATCTTGACACCAACTTACAGGCTCCGTTTACCCAGCAGGAACCATTGTTTTGCTATCAGCATGGAAGCCTAGGCTGAAATGTAGGGCCTAATGCCTGTCCAGAGTTCAGAAGAAAGCACTGCAGTAAATGAGGAGGTGAGGAGGGGCGCAGGGTGGGTTCACTCAGAGAGCTCAGCAGTCACAGGGAAAACTTCCCCAAGTACAAGCGGGTCAAGCATGGTTGAAGCACATTCAGTCCCACAAGGGCTGGGTGGTCCCTTGTGTGCAAATGGTTATCAGGCTCCCCAGCCCAGGGCTCTAGACACTGGACACAGGAGTATTTAGTGTCTAGCTTAGGGGGGCTTGGGATAAGGCCCAGGAATGTGCATTTCTAACCTGTTTCCAGGGAAACTGGTGCTGCTGGAACATGAGCCACTCGGCGAAAGCCACAGTGCTGATCAATCCAATTAAACATGGTAAGAGTCTCCAGTACCATTACAGGTACCAGGTTCTCTGGGGCAGAGAAATAATGAAGGCACAGTATATCCCTCCAGGAGCCTTAAGTATCAAACACTTCCTCTGCTGCTTGCAAAGGTGTTTCTCATGCTTTTGAGATAAGATTGTATTTCCAAAAATCCAACAACTTAAAAAAAAGTTTCAGGAAGCTTAAAAATATACACACATAGAATTCTCCCAGAAAGTACAGAAATAGTGCATCTGTGATGGGACCCAGGAATCTGCATTTTCACCAAGTTCCCCAGATAATTTTTATGCACATGAGAGTTGAAGGTGGACTTCAATTAAGACAGGGTTCTCCAGAAGCCCCAGAACTACTGCAAGGGACATCTCAGAGTATCCCATTGGAACTCTCACCATTTGGCACAAATTATTTCTAAAATAAGCCAGACCTTCCTATAAAAAATCCTGAATAAATAGCTCTGGAATAACAAGGGGAAAGAAGGAAAGGACCAAGGAGAGGTAAGTTTCACTAGTCCTGGGGCAGAAAGCAGGAGGCAGTGGGGAAAGGTGTCTGGAGGTAATATCGCAGGTTGCAAGATGGCCATGACATGTTGTACCTCCTCCCAAAAGAAGTATTTCCCCATCCTTGAGTCTCAGCTGTTCACCTGCTTTGATCAATAGAATGCAACAGAAGGGACATTGGGTGAGTTCCAACCCTAGGCCTCAATAGGGCCAACAGCTTCCCTTCTAGCTGTCCTTGAAATGCTGCAGTCACCCTGGGACCTAGCTAGGATAGCCTTCTGGAGGTTGAGACCACACAGGATGCTCTGGTCAAAAACTATTCTAATCCTTCACAAACCAGCAAGCACTTTTTCAGACCACAAAAGATTGAGCAAGATGGACCAGATCAGCTGGAACCTGGTTCAAATCACCTGCAGGGTCATGAGATAGCTAAATGGCTGCTGCCTGAAGCCACCAAGTTTTGGGGTTGTTATTATACAACAAAGGTTAACTGATACAGGAAGGAGGCCAGGGAGTGTCATGGCAACCCTGAAAACCAATTCCATTATTGGGGCATCCTGCCTTAGGCCAGATCCAAGTATGTTACAAGGCCACCCTCTGGCTTCTCCAGCCTCCCATTTCCCCCAGACTTCAAAGCTCCCCCCTGAGAAGAAAACAGAAAAAGGCAGATCCTTCCAACATGCTACCTTGGCTCACCCTCCCATTGCCCTGAGCTGAGTCATTGCCCAGGAGAAACAGCAGCCATTTCACCACGTGTCTCAATTTCCTGAGAAGGCAGAGATGGTGAGTGCCCTGTACACACAGGTCTGAGGAGTATCCCCGTCATCTAGTGCACAGTTGAACCCTGAAAGGGTCTCTGTACAGTGGGGCATGCACACTGAGCTGACTCTTAGCAAATGGGGCAGCTGCCTATGCCAGTGGCCAGGTGGTGTGTACAGTGAGGAGTGGATCAGCGATCTGGCCACCTAGTTCCAGTTCTGCCTCCTCTCTTTGGCATCTCAGGGTGGGCACCTAGCCTCTCTGAATCCCAGGTCTTCAACTGTTGGATTCAATTACCAACCGATTTCTGGGAATCTCTAGAACAGGGCACAAAGCTGAGGTAAGAGATTCGGGCCACAGTTCTGGACAGAGCTGGCTTTGCCAATGTGCAACCTATCAGAGCCCCAGGCTCAGAAGAGCCCCATGCTGGCTTTAAGGCTCAATTGTCGCCATTTTATGGGCTTAATCATTTTATCTTTGAATTTGGGTTTCATAAGTGAAGTCCAAAGGAACAATAGAGGATGCACGCAAGCAAAGGAGATGCATAAAGGATGCAAATCTGCCTCTCACATTTCCATATCATGGTCACGGTTCCCCCTGAGCACAGAATTCCAGTGCACCCAAGGTGTGTGAGGCTTGAGCTGAACTCAGGCCTACGACTAAGCCTCGAGAGGCCATAATTTCTGTTCAAAATTTGTTTCCAATGCAAAAAGAAGGCAACAACAACAACAAAAAAGAAGGCAACAGTGCCCTAAAAACCATGGATAACCAAGAGACGTGTTAGGGGTGGATTGGGTCCTGCTCCCCCAAATCCCTGCCCTGAAACCCTAACGCTGAATACCTCCAAATGAAACCTTATTTGGAAACAGAAAGATGCACATGTTAGTTAAAATAAATTAAGTTAGGGGGAGGACACACTGGAATAGGGTGGGGCCCTTACCCAACACGATTAGTGTCATTATGGAAAAGGGAAATGTGGGCACAGTCACACAGCAGGGAGAACACCTTATGAACATGGGAGTTATGTTGCCACAAGCCAAGGGTCTACCAGAAACTCGGAGAGAGGCCTGGAAGATTCCTCCTCGCACTTTCAGGAACAAAATCCTGCCAACACCTTGGTCTTGGAATTCCAGCTTCCAGAATTGCTAGACCACAAATGTCTGCCATTTAAGCCACTCAGTTTGCGATACTTAATTACGACAACCCTAAGAAAAAAATACAGAACCCAGTGATATGCTTTCTTCCTCCTGTGACTTCCCAGGGTTCTAGGAATTCTGCAAATGATGACCGAGGAGGAAAGGGAAAGGCAACCTACAAATCCTTTGTCTTTCCATCCTTCCTTACTCACCAGTAAGCCAAAGGCAGAGAGTGTTGGTGGAAAGTGCACACATCAAAAAGTGAAATAGACAGTTGAGTTAACGTTCGTGCAGCATTTCTGCTTTTCCTTTAAGAACAAAATATAGATGTGTGTATACGCTACGAAATTCAAGTTATATAATTTCAGTAATTGTGCGTACAAGTTAAATACTCATTATATTTGCATTCAAAAGTGGCATTGCATGTTATAAAGATGAACAGTGGAATTCATATTAATGATAACATTTTTAGAGTTTTCTTTCCTTAGAGCAACATTAAAGAGCAAATATAAAACGCCGTGATCACTTGAAAAAGAGACCATGGAAGACAGGAAGAAGCTTTACATTTACCTTTAATGGCACTTTGTTCCCTACTTTTGAAAAAGGAGACATGCACTTTCATTTTGCACTGGGCCCTACACATTATGCAGCCAAGAGCTGTAGGAAATGCTGTCATTCTACTCCGAGCTCTGAACTTGTGCTTCTACCCAGCTGCTCAGTCTGGACCTTCCAGATATCATTTCTTAAAGCTGTATCTATAAAGAAAAAAAAAATGTTTACACAGTCACGTCACCCAGGTGTGCAAAAATGTCACCATTTTCATTTCTCCACGACTGATACTTAGTTCTCAAAACTGCATTCCCCACTGAGGATGCAGGGAAAACATGTGGATAATCCGATGAAACTCGGTGACTGTGGGATTTGAACTCAGTCAATCCTGTGCTCTCCGCTCCCTCCCCAGAGAGAGAATAAAATCTGAGAACAAGTCTCTGGCCTCCAGAATTTGTTCATGCTGAAATGTATTGAGATGATATTCTAATACTGAAATGTCTGTGTTCTATGTTTACACTTCTGTCCACAGGGTCCCTCCCCTGTGTCCTTCCCGTGCTAACAAAGAGGTCTTTCCATGTTCAACAGCTTCCCTCAGCCTCTTCTTACTTTTCTTGAGTCTGTTGGAGACTCAGCGATTTGACTTAAATCTTCCTACCCTGGACCACAAGTTGGCAAATTATTATCAGGGGCCATACCTGGCCTACTACCTGGTTTCATAATGTTTTACTGGAACAAAGTCAAGCCCATTCATGTACACACTATCCATAGCTGCATGCACTCTACCATGGCAGAGCCAGGTAGTTGCTACAGAGGTCATATTACCCACAAGTCTAAAATACTTATTTGGTGCCACCCTGACTTAGATACACTGGCTCTTATTTCTACCTACAGTTCCTTCATTATGAAGTTTTCTGCCTTCTGGGGAAGCAGACTTAAGTCCTTTCTACTTTGCAGAATTTCACAAACTTCCCAGGGGCTTCCATCAACCCCAAGGACATTTATCCATGTCCTGAGATGAAGACCCATCATTGCTTTAACCCCCATGGCATTTTCTCCACCACCGATGAGCCAGCAGATCTTTCTTGCCACTTTGGACAGCAAAAACTGATTTTACATAATTGTGCAGTGGCTTCTTGTATTATCTATTTATATGTAATAAATTCCCTCTAAACACAGCAGCTTTAGGAAACACACACTTAATGTCTCTCAGTTTCTCTGAGTCAGGAATCTTACATGACTTGGCTGGGTGCCCCTGGCTTGGTGTCTCTAATGACATTGCAGGCAATCTGCTACTGGCCTGACTTTCATCATCTCAAGGATCAACTGGGGAAGGTTTCCCTTCCAAGACTGTTTGCTGGTTCCAAAAGATGTGCTTCCAAGTTCACTCATGTCCACCTTTCTACGGGGCTGCCTCATGGCACAGCAGCTGCCTGTCCCCAGAGTAAGCAAACCAAGAATGAAAGACAGCACGCAAGATGCAAGGTGAAAGGACCGTCTTTTTTGTGCCCTATTCCTAGATAACATCCTATCACTTCTGCCATATTCTGTTTGTTTGAAGAAAGTCACCCCACACTCAAAGGAGGAGTATCAAAATAACGTGTGCACAGGACCTCAGACCCACCACTTCACATCACTCTAATGCTTGTGATACAAAAACAATAACAACAAAGCTCTTGCAGCAGAAGCCTGAGCTTGCAAGACAATTGTGTCTGCTGCTACCTTTAAAAATCCATTCAGGAACCTATTTGGAAACCATTGGTGCCATCTTATTGCCCCCTTTATCTCATTCTTCCCATGAAAGCAATAGGATCAAAAAAAAAAAAAAAAAAAGGCACCAGCAAGAAAAACCTTAGTTATTGTTTTCTCATTTTATCCTTCTGTCTCTGCTTGACAAAGCATACTGGAGGTCTAAAATCTATCTGTTCAGACAAAGAAATGAAGCAGATAAGATGAAATAAATGAAGACAAGTAGCCAGAGCAATGCACCATGAACCCGCCACAGTTCCCAGCACGTGACTGTGTAAGCAAACATTTAGATCCGCCTACATCCGCCTACAAATGTCAGCCAACAGGTCCTTCAGAAACAGATTGCTGTAAAGCACTAATTGAAGAAAACTATGGCCGCTGCTCAAATGGGACCCATCATTTACACACAGATATTTTCTTCTCTCTGGCTATTCCAGGGTCCTTGCTCAATCCCACAGCAGGAACATTTTACAAGGTCCTCCATTCAGATCTCAGCAGCCTTGATTGTAACTAATCAAGAAGATTACAAACATGTCTTCAGCTTCCTCCTTTGAAGGAAGAGCAAGTAAGGATAAAAATAACATCCCCTGTTTCCTGTGCTTGTGTTACCACTGTGTTAAGCACTTTGCATAAATTATCTTACCTGTAATTTTCGTTCTCACAACAACCCTGTTATATTCTTCATATATTGTTTTCTTAGATGAGAAAACAAGTTCAGAGGAATTATTTTTCCCAAGTCACACAGCTATAAAATAATGAAACTGATTCAAACCCATTTCTATCTGAGTCCTGAATCTATTCTTTTTTTTTTTTGCATTTTTTGGCCAGGGCTGGGTTTGAACCCACCCACAGGCACTGCCCCTGCATCTATTCTTTTTACAGGATTGCCATACAAGGAATAAACCTGGTATAGGCAGTCCCCAGGGTCCTGAATGAGATAGGTTCTCTAAGTGTGTCCTTTAGTTGAATTTGTATGTAAGATGAAACAGGTACATTTACCTGTTACTTGAAAATAGCCTCCTTTCATAAGTGTGAGTCTTATGTCAGTCAGATGCTTGTATAATTGTACACACATCCTCTTGGAGTACCGATGATCTAAAAAGATTTAGGGGAAAATATTGTTTCCATAATAAAATAAACATGAACATATTAAGCATAGAAAAAAAATAACATGCATTAGAGGTGTGGGGGGCTGTTTTTGTTTTGTTTTTGAGATAGGGTCTCACTCTGTCACCTGGATTAAGGTGCTTTCATCACAACTCACAGCAACCTCAAATTCCTGGGTCAAGTGATCCTCTTGCCTCAGCCTCCTGAATAACTGGGACTACCGGCATGAACCACCATGCCTGGCTAATTTTTCTATTTTTTGTAGAGACCAGGGTCTTTCTCTTGCTCAGGCTGGTGTTGAATTCTTGGCCACAAGTGATCGTTCGGCCTCAGTCTCCAAAAATGCTAAGATTACAGGTGTGAGCCACTATGCCTGTCCCAGCATTGTCAAGATCAAATAAATATAATGCTTTTGGCCTGTGGATTTGGACCATACGTCAAGATCTCTGGAAAGATGGGTTTCCTGTTGGCTGTGATTAAGGTTTGCGCCATCAAAAAGTTCAAGGATCCCAATGCTCCTTGTGTAAGCAAGCAACAAAGTGAGAATATCAAGGTACTAGATAAAGTTTTTTATTTTTGTTTTCTAATACTGTCTTGATTCCTTGTGGGACTTCCCCAGCACAGCATAGCAGCTACTGTACCAGGGAAAACAGAAGATTGTTTTGTTCCTTCCTGGATCCCCCCATCCCTCTGCCCGCCACCATTGAGTTCAGATGCAATCCTATTGAGATCCTCCAAGGGGGATGAAACATTTTGATTTGCTCGTGAATTTCAAAGGTAACTCCCTGGGAAATACCACAGCTTGTGGATTTCAAAGGTAACTTCCTGGGAAATACCACAGCAATTGTGTTCAAATGCTGAACACAATGTGTACAACGCTTTTGCTTATTAGAAAACAAATCTTTGCAACAGGAGCCAGCCCTATATAAGAGCAGAAGGACCATGCTGTGTCTTACTGAAGGTTACTGATTGTTTCTTGAGGTGTGCTAATGTGTCATGTTTGAGAGGAAAATAAAGGGAGCGAAGTGGGAGCATTTGAAAGAGAACAGCTGAGTAATTTAGACCCCGTTTGCTGAAGATTCAGACATACCTGAACTAATAGACAAGGGCCGTTTACAGAATGATATAGCAAATCACTCAAAATTGAGTGCCTTACAACTACTATTTATGTGGCTTACAGTTCTCTGGGTCAGAAGTTTGGCTGTGCTTAGCTGGGTCTCCCTCGTGTGCCTGTGGTCAGCTTCCAGTGTGTCATAGGGAGGTTGGATGGCCGTTGGCTGGAGCGGTGGGGAAGCCAGACACATTTCTCTTATCTTCCCACAGACAACCCAAGCATGTTCCCACGGAAGCTGGCAGGGCTCTCAGAGAGTGAACAGAAGCTGCCATGCCTCATGAGGTCCAGCTCAGAACTGGCTTCGCGTCATTTCCACTACATTCTACTGGACAAAGCAAGTCATGAGCCTGACCCAGATTCAAAACGCAGAGATATAGACCCCACTCCCGACGACAGGAGCTGAGAAGTCACATTCCAAAGGGGTGTGGGGGGTGCGATGGCTCACACCTATAATCCTAGCACTCGGAGAGGCCAAGCCGGGTAGATCACTTGAGTTCTGGAGTTCGAGACCAACCTGAGTAAGATCGAGACCCCATCTCCTCTAAACATAGAAACACTAGCCGGTGTTGTGGTGGATGCCTGTAATCACAGCTGCTTGGGAGGCTGAGGCAAGAGGATCTCTTGAGCTTGAGGTTGCTGTGAGCTAGGCTGACACCATGGCAGTCTACCCAGGGTGACAGAATGAGACTCTGTCTCCAAAAAAAAAAAAAAAAGGAAAAGAAAAAACATAAAAAATAATTTAAAAAAAAGAGTTTGTGTTGAAAGAATGGAAAACTTGCAGCTTTTGCAAACATTTACGAACCTAACAGATAACTTTGAGGGGAAGGAAGTTAAGTTCAACATGTTTTTTAAGCCCTCTGGCAGGACTTTTATGCACCCAAGTGGATTTTCAATCTCCCAGAGGAAAGCAGAATGTGTGGCTTAGGCAGCTCTCCAGGGTTTGAGCAACTTGTAGGCCTGATGCCCTGAGAATCATCTCTGGGAAACATCTCTCTGCCTCATTGTGAATTCCCAGCCTGAATCAAGAAATATATCTGTTTTCAGAGTTGAAGGGATGAAGTGCCCTCGATGGCATGGACATTTTTTTGTGAGTAAAAACGCCCCTGTTTTATAGCAGGGTTGAAAGGGGAAAGAATGCACTAGATAGTCCCTCAGCCAGGGAAGACCACAGTACGTGTCCCAGCAGCCCCCCACCCCGCAGTCATTGCTGCAAAGCCAGCCAAATTACTCGATAATGACAATTCTCTGCACTTACAGAACACATGTCCTCTGAGGAGCACCAAGTAATTTACAATCACTTATTAATTAATCCTTAGCACCCACATGAGATGAGGATGTGTTATTATGCATCTTTGACAGATGTGTGAAGTAGACAAAGGGAAACAAAACGACATTAAGTTTCTGTCCAAGGTCACCGTGTTGTCAAACTCACTGGACACGTTCCCAGCTCCGCAAACCTCAACGGTCATTTGAGGAGCTTCCCGTGATAGCAGCAGAGTTCCTTAGAGCTGGGGTCAGGACATTTCTGAAGAACTCTGAGTTTTCTAGACCAAACATGAGGATTTTTCTGTTGTGTTTCATTGCGGGGAGGCTGAGGGGAAGTGAGGATCCTTTGTACTGTTTTTATAAGAAATCTGGGGTTCAGGTGTCCAAGAAGAGCTGGTTCTAAATGCAGTTTGTTCACAGAGAAGGTGCACACCCCGGGCTAAAAGAGGATGCCATAGCAACTCACAGAGACAAAACAGGGCTGAAGAAGGAGAGGGGAGCACGTGTTGCCAAGACCGTGTTTTTCATAACAGCGTCCAGTTAGGAGGCAAACGCAGATCTGCTTTTCTAAACAGAAGGCACTCACACCAACACTCCACTAAACCAGAGCCAACCTCCCTCAGGCAGGCGAATAAATTCTCAGGGAAAGCTACTGGCTACAGAGGAGGCTTGGAAACCCCTTTCAGCATCCTTTCCCATTTATTTTCAAAAGGATTTCTTCCCTAAGTTTGTGTTTTTACATACACACAAACCTATAAGAATGGGTTTGTTTTTGTAAAGAAGAGGAAGCTATTCAATCAAAAGAAGAGCTACAGGCTACCGTGAAAACGCAGACACTGTGAGGTTAATATCCCTGCCACCAGGGATGAGACCTGTGGCCACCAACCTTGGAGCAGCACAAAACCAGCTGCAGCCATGCTGGGCAAGTGACAACAGACACTTTGGAAGACACAAAAGTCTAGAAGCTAGTCAGGAGTTTGGGTGTGGTGACTTCCACGGTCCACTTAATGACAGAAAGCTTTGTAATGTCTAGAACGTGGGTATGACAGAAGGCTGTGCTGACTGATGGAGCTCTCTGTCCCTCTCTCACCAAATGTATATTGACCTCCCTCTTTGCTGATGGCCCTGTTCTGGGGCTCCAAGAGACGAGGCCACAGACTATAATAAAACGTTCAATGAATCCATTTTCTTGGACTTTCTTCTACTCCCAATCTCTCCCTGCAGGCCTGTTTGCCACCTAGGCTCCTCCTGGGCACCGTGTGAGTCCTACTCCCCGCAGATAGGGGGAGGAATCAGAACTCTGTGTGAGGAAACTCTCCCCTAAGGCTTCCTGGAAGACCCAAATGCCCCATCTCCAAGGCAGGGGGCCGTTATGGTGGAGCGGACGTCAAAAGGGCTGTCCCTGCAGGGACAGCATGGAGCTACCCATCATGGCCAGACCACAGTGTACTGCAGGACCCTTCCCTGAGACAGCAGGCAGAGCTGAGGACTGCAGGGCCAGGGGACCATGGGGACAAGTGTGGGATTGTGCCGGGATCAGCCTGGAACTTGCAGCTATTGTCTCCCATCTTGAAGTCCCCCTGGGGCCGCACTACATCCTTTTCACAAGTTCTGTCATCGTGAGCTGCAACTCTGCTTTTTTGTTCCCAGGTCCTGAGATTAATCGTGCATGTCTATATATGACAGGGGGAAATATGTCCTTACATGTGTTTTAACTAGTGGCTTACTAGTGACTGAAATTTATCATCTTCAATACATCTTTGTTCCTCCCATCTGCCCTCACCTGCTCAATAACAACATTTCAAAGCCATATTAAGCTGGTTTGAATTTCATCTCTGCCTCAGAGTAGCCCTCCATGAAAGACTTAACTTCTAAGTTTTGCTACTCACATCTGATATCCTTGTGGAAAAGAAATGACGTATCCTACAAAAAGCACTCGGCACAGAGGTGACAGTCAGTAAATGCTTTCGTCCCCCTTCCAACTTCTTCCTCTGCGTTCCCACGGCAGGCTGTTCATCCAACTGTATTTGACTTACAAGGTCAGACAATTAAGTTCACAAACTCATCCAAAACAAAAATGCTACATACCTCATTGCTGAATATCACCACCATCACCATCACAGGTTAGAGACTGCTTTGTATAACAGTCAGTGACAACTTTCGCGTTTGCACAGTCACCGGGGAGTTAGAACCATTCACTTGTTTATGATCAAATCCTGTAATTCCGAATATTTACAAAACCTCCATCAAATCATATGCAGCCACCTTGTAGAAGATAATCTTCCGGAAATTTGCTACATAATAAATTCACTCTGTATTTGAAGAGACCAATGCTGGATGATGAAACAAGTTGCTTCCAAAAGGGAATAAAAGTATGATACAAAAAAATCACGCCTGACAGAGTATGTGCGACACTGGTAAAGGATTTGCACACTTTGGGTAGAGCCTCTCCAGGGACTGCCAATGTCAGTTTACATGTAAATGACTAACCTTCTTCCTATGTACCATACAGAACGCAAAGTTTGGCAGTCATCTGAGAAACAGCAAGTAATGGATCATAAGTTAACACATGCACTGTTTGGAGACAAATTCCGTTTTTTCTGACCTATTTGGAAGTGAAGGATAAAAAACAAGATCCTAAAAGAAACAAAAAAAAAAAGAAGAATTCTCATTTGAGAATTCTTTGCAAATTCAGTATGCTAATTAATTCCATATGTCAGGTGACCCTAGGTAAGACTTCAGTTATCTTCTGGGTCTAATTTTTCAAAGGCCACCTGCTTTCTGCATCAAGCTGGAAAACATCTTTCTTTGGAAGCTAAAGGGACTATTTTATAAAAACAACAAGAGGGTCAAAAAATTACTTAGCATCTAAAAAACTCCATCTTTTGCACCAGGAAGAATGTTTTTCCATCTTCAGCAGGTGGTTACCTGATCTACATCACCACCAGGTAGCCAGCCCCCAAAACACCAGAGAGGGACCCGCCAGCACCTAAATTATCCATCAGCCCCTTCCTGTGACTGGCTGGAGAGAAAGCAGAAGCAAATCTTCAAATATCCTCCTACTTTGAGCTCTGCTCAGCACAACAATATTTCTATAATTCCATGCTGTTAAGGAACGAAATGTACCTTCAGCTGCATTGTATTTTGAGCCAAATACCCTTTTGGCAATCAAAAAGAGATGATTATTATTCGCTCCCACCCCGGCAATGTCCTCTGTCTTAATTTAGCCCAATAATGGCTCTGGGGATAGAAGTGTAGCCCTAGAGTAACACATTCCCTCACCAAGCAGGAATCAGAAAAAGGAATGAGATCACAAGACAAGCCAGAAGGTCACCAAACCAGAGGGAAGGTGACTGCTCTCCAATTCTAAAGGGAGACGCAGAAAAAGCAAGAATCAGCACCTGTTCATCCACAGAGCTGTAATTATATATGACCAGGGCAACACAGACAGATGGATTGCAGACGTACTCACACATGCAACACACTGGGTCGGCAGAACAAACCAAAATAAGGATATTCACACTGACAAAATGATGGGGCTTCATGCACACACAGAGGGACACGTATGCACACCCCTCTGGAAATATTTTCTGTAAATGAAGAAATATGATCTTTCTCAACAAACTTAGATTTTATGACCTTCTGCATGGAAGGTATCACATGACTAATCTGAGCAAACATGAACTTCATCACGTGAAGGGTGCATGCACACTCAGCTCAGCAGACCTTCACATTTTCTATAATAATAGATGGGTGTGTTGTCATAGCGCTATTTAGCATGCAGGTTGTCATAATCCCCAGGGTCCCCAAACCCCCCACGCCCTTGCTATCTATCACTGAGTACAGTGGAGTAAGGTAAACATAATAGATTTCATTCAAATCAACTGCACAATTGGGAGACAGCTTTAAATTTTATTCGGTAATGAGGGTGGTCTTATTGTTGCAGAAACTAGAGGACTGCAAATCAGCCAGGTTTCTGGTCCATAAAAGGGCTGGTATTCGAGTCTGGAGGAATGTGATGTTGAAAAGAAGAACTCTTCTCTGGATTTATGTGTAAATAAAGTTAAAGCACAAACCAGGGAAACTAGACTCTTTAATATGGCTGGTCTCCTTTCGAAATATTTATACAAGCCTTTGAACTGAGCCCAACAATTCAGAGTTGATGCCATGCAGTGTTTTCAAAATCTTATCAAATATTAAAAACCCCATTTTGCAGAAAAACAACACTTTACATGCCGAAAATGCAGAGTAATATTTAAGCAAACTTCCCTTTTTTTTGCACCAAGAGAAACCTGAGGGTTTTTTTCTTTTTTGTCTTTTACATTCTGAGGAACATCTTTTCCTTTGTTGCAGAATCAGTGAGAAGCTGGCATCCTGCAAAGTTTTATTATATTCCTGCTAGATTCCCCTACAGGATCCCAGGATTTGAGCAGTGGCCAAGCATAGTCCCAGGGCCTGGACCAAGTATGGAGGACGCGCAACTGGTCACAGCGGCCTTGAGTAAGCATGAGATGGACGGCGGAAGTCACTGTCACCTGGCAGGAATGCAGATGAGCATAGAGTTAAGTCCAAGGTCATTAACCGTTCCCTATTTCCACGGCTTTGTATTTGCTGTCCCGTCTACCCAGCTGGCCCTTCCTCATCTCATTTTCTCAGAAAACACACATGTAATTCTAAGCTCAGGACATCTTCCCACCGACCTACCTCCCAGCCCACTTCTCATTCTGTTCTCAAGTCACTCACCTTTTGCAAATCCTGCCAATTACACTGTGAGCATTTTGACAGGAGAGCTGAGTTTAACACGGGACTTGCAGACCTGAGGTGAGACAAAATTGTCCCGAGGTGGACATGCAGACCGGGTGTTTCCTATAACAAGATTCCATTAGTCAAAAGCTACAGAGCTGGAAATACATGCCACGGATAAAAGGTGACTTGTCTTCAAATCTTTCTTGAAGCTAGAAAGGTTGTCAGAATTTTAAAATGCTCCAGAGACTGCGGGTATTTATTTGCTCTAATTCAGAATCCATTTACCTGTGGGGGAAGGGGAAGCTTCTGAAAACCTGGACTGAAAGATCATAAGGCTTCAGGTGTGGGAATCTTTCAAATTACCTCTAGCAGGGCGCAGCTGGGAGCGCCAGGCTTGTTTCAGAGGGAAGAAAACAGATGGGTCCTGGAAACAGCAGGTAAAGCAGCACAGTGTCAACATGGGACACAGAGGGGGAGGGACGGCAGTCAGGAGGCAGGGAGGGCCTTGGGAAGGCCACAGCCGCATAAATCAGGGCGATCACCGCTGTGGTAGAAGGTTTATGTGAGGAGCTTGGGGTGCTTCTCTGATGCTGTAGAAAAGGACTCAGCTAACAGGGGAGCTGCCTGAGAACGAAGGTCACTGATGACTTTTTTCTAGACATCTGCCGTAAATGTTGCTGAACTTGAGCCAGAATCCAGACTCCAAGCTGCCTATCAGGAAAAACAGGATGTGGCAGGAGTGACACAGTGGTAAATCCACCACTGGCACCCAAGAATCAGGGCATTCAGCTTAGGGGTGCAGAGCATTCAGGGCCTGGTAGAAAGAAGGTCGTCTCTGTCATAATCAAAGGCCCAGGCCATGGAAGGCTCTACACATGGGGTTAAGTAGTTTGGATAAGCTTGAGAGGGCAGAGGGGGTTTATCTCATGCACCGTTTCTGATGAGCTCAGAGCACCTGTCCAGAAGGCTGTGTTGAGAAGGACTCAGGCTCCTCTGGCACAGCCTGCAGTCCTCTGTGCGCAGCCCTGCTCACTCCTCTGCCTTTCCTACCAACCTAGGGGCAAGTGTTCAACAGTTAGCCCCGACCCTCAGTGGGGCCGTCTTTGTATCAAAACAGAGCCAACCTCAACGTCCCCACCCCAGAGAGTACAGGGGCTGAAGAGCCAGCTTGCAGGAGCCTGGAACACTGGGGCATTGGAGGCAGAAGCCCTCGTGGAGCTTTTCCAACTCTTAACATTTTAGGATGTAATCAAGGCGATAGAAACAAGGAAGTTTACATCCCACTTAGATTGGCCCAAGATATCACTGACCAGGCTTCTGTAACAGAGCAGTGCAGGGTCCCTGTTTCTGAGCTCAGCTGTCAAGTGGATTAACCAGGACTGAGAAGGAAGCGATCTCAGAACCCGAGCACCAACCAAAGAATTCAACCCGCATCATATTAGTGGGTTGAGCTTGAAGATAAACTTGAATACTTACTATTTGCCTGCTCAATACTAAAGCACATTACACAAAACAACTCAAGGCGAAATATTTAATTAGCCGCTCCAAAATGGATTTGTTCCGAAACCATTAATCTAATTAGCGTGAGCAACTTCCCTTTCTCGGCACTTGCCCTGTTTTTGTGGGAGGGTGACACACAGCTCACGTTCCCCTACTTGTCTGTACTCACGTCTCTAAGAGCCTCCCCCAGCCCCCGGGAACACAGACTGCGTTTCTGCTCCCCGGCTTCCCAAGTTTGCGGGTAACATTCATTATCCGCAAAACAAAGAAACCGCGCCAAATGAGAAGCGTTCGCTGTTTCTCACGGTACAGAGAAGGGGCTAGTTTTCCAGCGTGCGCCGCAGCTGTGGCAGCTGGATGCGGGCGCGTGCAGGCTCCACGTGAGCGGCCCCACCATCGCGACAATCACACGTCGCAACGCGGTCTGCTTCTGCTCATCAACTCAGGAAGCTCCAGGGTGGGAATTCATCATCTTGTTCTTTTAAAAACTTCAGCTTTATGGACTCTACCTGCTTACTGATAAATTAGACGTTATTGAAAAATGCGGTAAGAAATTTAGAAACAAAAATTATTCCCGCTGAAAAATTACATAATCAACGCTGTGACGCGGCTGGAGCGGGGCGTACCTGAGACAATGGCGATGCAATGCTGCCATCTAGAGGGGGCGAGGAGAAGCACGGCCTCCTTTATTTTTCTGAGTACTTTCTTCCAGAATTGCCAAAATACGCAGGTAAAGGAGTTTGCTGGTATATGTGGGGGAGGAGACCCAGATTTCTAAATAATACGCTCTCCAGATCAGAGATTTGCAAATCTTTCAGGGAAGCTTAGCTTTTCGGAGCCCCGAGGTGTCTTAGAGGTCTGAGCAGGGTTGGCTAACTAGGAGGGAAGACGCAAACTCAGACGTCCACTAGGCCCGCCAGGAACCTGACGAATGAGCAGGCCCAGTCTCAGCAGACTGGTCTTTCTGCTTTGGGCGTGTGTGTCTCTGTGTGTGTGTGTGTCTGAGGAAAGCTGAAAGCTTGTACATGTGTGAAATCTCCAGGTACCTGCGACAGCCTCTAAAAAATTTAACTGTGCAGTCTGAATAAAATACACCGAGGACCCGCCTTGGCTCAAATGGCAGCCAGATGGTGACGCTTGGGATGAAGGAAAGGCGTTTCCAGTGGCCACTTGAGAAAGGAAGAGAGAACCCAGGGGGTCGTGACTGGCTTAAGAAGGTATTGAGGTGGGACTCTGTGCCCTATGCTGACGTGCCAGGGTAGTTAAGAGGGAAGAGAAGATTCTAACACAAAATTAGCCTTACCTGTCCTGTCCTCTGTAACTCAGAGAACTCTGTGGTGTAGGACTTAATGAAAACGTGTACATTGGACCATACACAAGTGCAGTGAACAGTTTTCCCTCATCACCACTTAACACTGAATCATCACTATGTTAGCCCTGACCTTTCTCCTAATCCTAGGGTCACACCTGAGGAATCTTCTCCAAGAATTGTGAATCAGGTGTTGGAAGACACACTAGGACAGAAGGAAAGGACAAGAAAGTCCTCCCCAATTTTTTAAATACAAAAATTAGGATAGAAATTGCAAAGAAGAAAACAGGTATTGTTCTGATACTGTTTTCAAATAATTGCAATGAACAAGGGAAAAAAATTATAACAATAGCCAGAATATCCAATAACCAAAAGAGAGTCAGAGAAAAAAATAACAACAAAGTGATGCCAAGCTCTCGGTATGTCTCTGCTGAGCAAAAACGTTTTTTGCCGGCAGCAAACAGAAACCAGGCAAGGTGAGATGTAATTGATTTGCTTTCTTCAGCTGTCTTGTACCAAGGCATTCTCTGTTCTCTTTCCCCTCTTGATTAAATAATTGCAGGTTTATTCAGTAACAGAAGAAAGAGAACCAAGACATATATATCACAATGTGTTTAGCTAACTCCACGTTCTTTTGTTAAACAGGGGGATTCAAGATGGACATTTCAAATACGTATGTCTAGAAGGAAAAGGGTCGCAGTGAAGAGCAGGGTAGGCACAGGTGTAGCCTGCCAACTCCCCTTTCTCTTTCTGTACTAAATTTTTTCTTCTTGTTTTATTGATTTATGACAAAAGAGTGTTAAAATCCCTGATTTTAATGGTGGGTTTGTCTGGTCTTGCCTTAATTCTGAGAGTAGTTGTTTCGTGTCTATAAAAGCTCTATTATTATGTGCATACAAATGTTCATATTTAGGATTTCTGTGCCTTTCTGGTGAATTAGCCCTTTCCTCTTTATGAAAGGTCCCTCTATGTACATAGTGGTAATCTTTATCTTGAAGTCAACTTTGAGTGAAAGTGGTATAAGCAAACCGGCTTTCTTATGCTATTTTCATAGTATATAATTTCCCCTCCTTTTTTACATGTACATTTATAAATTGTATCATTCATAGGTATCCAGATAGTCTGTTCCTCTTAAATGAGTTTAGTCAATTCACTTCAACTAATTATTAGTATGATTGGGTTTCATTTTATTATCTTGCCACTTGTTTTATACTTTTCTAACCATTCTTGCTTGTTCATGTTCCTCCATTTCTCCTTATGGTATGATCAGATTTTAAGGATTCTATGTCCTCTATGAGGTTTTAGCTGCCCCTTATTTTTTATAGTGTTTTCTCTAGGGGTTACAATACTCATCTACCTTCCCACACTGCACCGAGTTCATACTATATACACTTCAGGTAAAATGTAAGATGCTTTCAAGATTAGTTTCACTTTAATACATTGTGCTATTACTGTCTTATATTTTATGCTGCACATTGTCTAAATTTCAAAGTTCAATGTTACCTTTGGTTGAAAGTATTAGGTGTTAACAAATGGAGAAGTACAAAAGATAGTGTTTTATATGTATGTACACATTTACCATTTCCAGTGCTTTTCGTTACTTTCTGTAGTTCTGAGTTTCCATCTAATAATTCTCATTAGGCTTTTCTTTGGTATTTCTCATAATGTAGATCTGCTGGCAGTAAATTTTCTCAACTTTTATCTGAAAATCCACTTTATTCTAATTTTTGAAGGATATTCATGCTGAGTAAAATGGTCTTTGTTGACAGTTTTCTTTCTTGATACTTTGAAGATGTTACTCCATGTCTCTGGCCCTCATTGTTTCCTATCAGTAGTCATTTGTCATATGCATTACTGGTCCCCTTCAAGTATTGGGTCTTATTTTTCCTGGCTGCTCTATATCTCTGACTTTCAGAAATACGGTTATAATGCATCAATGGAGTTCTCTTTGAAATTATCTTGTTTAGAATTTAGTGAGCATCTTGAATGAATAATTTTTTCTAGCAAATTCAGGAAATTTTCAGGTATTATTTCCTCAAATATTTTTTATGCTCCATTTCCTGTCTTTTTTTCTCTTTTTCTTGAATTCCAATTAGGTAGATATTAAACAGCTTAATAGTTTCCCATGCTCACTGAGGCTCTGTTCATTATTTTAACTTTCATCTTTTTTCTCTTTCTTCTTCAGATTCTATAATTTCTATCGATCTCTCTTCAATTTACTGTACTCTTGAAGTCTCCAATCTGCTGTTAAATCCATTCAGTAAACTTTTCATCCCTAACATATATCTTTTGTTATATAATTTCCATTTAATACTGCTCATTGCTCCACTGAGGTTTCCCATTTGTGAAGTTATTATGTCCATTTTTTTCTTTTAGTCTCTGAACATATTTATAACGGAAGCCTTAAAATCTTTGTCTAAGTACATCATATGGTTCATATCAAACTCAATTTTATTGACTGATTTTTGTTCATTTGATCATAGGTAAAATAAGCCTAATTCCTGACATTCAAACAATTTTTTTTATTGTTTGCTGGGAATTGTTGATGACACATTATGTTTGCTTCAAATAAGGTTAGTTTTGTTCTGCATAGCAACTAATTGTTGGAAAATTTTTCTGCTCTGGATTGGTTTTATTCTTTGTTAGGGTAGTTCTGTTTTACATGTAGACTTAGTCCAGGATATTATTGCAGGGGTTGGTAAACATTGTTTTTACAAGACCAAATAGTAAATATTTTAGCTTTTGTGAGCTGAATATGGTTTCTTCTTCTTCCTCCTCTCCTTTTCCTCCTCTCCCTCTTCCTCCACCTTTCCTGATGCTGCTTCTACTACTTCTGAAATGTAAAAATTATGTTTAGCTTATAAGATGAATAAAAACAAGGCTACAAGTCAGATTTGGCTGCAGTTTTCTGACTATATTCCCAGCATCTGGCCTGTTTGAGATCTCAATGCAATGCCTGAAGTATTCATTGAAAACATTCCTTTCTGCACTGGCCAAAACTCCAACATTTCACAGTACTCTATGACTCTAGACCAGGGGTCCTCAAACTATTGCCCGTGGGCCACATGTGGCCTGCCAAGGACATTTGTCTGGCCTGCTGTGTGTTTTTGCCACAGCTGCCTGTCCTGCTGAGCAACCGACTTGTCCCGGGCCACAGTGCACATGTGTGAAATGTGCGCCAACTCTCCAACTCCACTCCTTCTCTCTGTCTCTCCCCACCCCTCCTTCTCTCTGTCTCCCCCCACTGGGTGTTACTGCCGTCCTGCTTAGCAGCTCACTGTCCAGGATGTAGTGCGCATGTGTGGAATGTGCCCCACACTCACCGATCCCCCTCCTACTCTCCAATTCCACTCCTCTCTGTCTCTCCCCGCCCCTCCTTCTGTCTCTCAACTCCTCATCTCAGTCTCTGGTGTAATCGGAGGAGTCACCAGGTTGCCTGTGCAGAGCCTGCTGCTGCCTAAGATCCGAGGTAAGAACAAGTTAGAATTTTTTTTTTTTTTTTTAGTTATGATGTCTTTTTTTTTTTTTTTTGCGGTTAGTAAGGCCTTTTTTTGCAGTTTAGGGGGGCTTTTTTCTGAAATTAGGAGGACTTTTTTCTGCAGATGGGGCACCTTTTTTTAAAGTTGGTTAGTTGGTTGGGGGTAGTTTCTAGGGGGGTTGTATCACAGTGATAACGCAAATAGTCAGCGCTCAGTGCTAATGCAAATTGTCAGTGCTCAGAGGTAATGCAAATGGTCAGTACTCAGTGGTTATGATAATTGTAAGTACTCAGTGTTAATGCAAATTGTTAGCACTCAGTATTAATGCAAATTGTCAGCGGTCAGTGTTATCGCAAATGGTCAGCGGTCAGTGTTAATGCAAATGGTCAATGTTCAGTGTTATCTCATTGGGGCCCCAAACTGGTAATCTGCCTAGGGCCCCATGGGAACTTAATCCAGCTTTGCAGACAGCCAAGGAGTAGGAAACCCAATTTAATTGCCAGTAAGTGCATTTATATTCTGATTGCTGTTCAGTTGTGTATGATGTTGTATGTAGTGTGCTGTGTAAGCCCAGGTTCACACTGTTGCGATCTCTGAGCAGTGCGAGTTCAGCCAAATGCTTGTATTTGGAAGAAAAAAGGCATATGTGCCTTCTTTTTTCCTGCAGTGGAATCTGATCTTCTCACCCATGTGATCAGATTCTGATTCTGAGAAGATCAGATTCCTGTGCGAGTTCACAGATCACAGTACAGTTTACACAGGGTAGTGTGAACTGGAAAGGTGGTGGAGGAACCAGCTCTGTAATCATGCCTGTTCCCGCACGGCACCAGTATGAGCCTGAGGTAAAAGCGGAGTTCCACCATATGGGCACTGGTGAGGTTGAAATAATGTGGACTGGCAAGGCTGCATTGATGGACACTGATCAGCCTGCATTGATGGGCAGTGCATCTATATGTCTCTGTGTGAGCAAAGTTATAGCTGGTATATTGTTTTTGGAGCGCTGTATATATATATATTGGTATTTTACTAATCCCTAGGAAACAATGGTATCAAGAAAGAGAAAAATTGAGTCAGAGTGTAGGATATTCAAAAAACAGTAGACTTCTGATTACTATTTCATCCAGTACAAGGAAAGAGCTGTGTGTTTGATATGCCAGAAAATAGCGTCTGTTCAAAGAATACAATTTGTGTCAACATTATCAAACTCAATATAAAGATAAATATGATAGTTTGGTCGGAAAAGTGAGAAAAGATAAAATATTAAAACTGAAATATACATTGACAACTCAGCAAAATACTTTTGTGAAGCAGAAACAGCTAAATGCTTCATCACTGTGAGCAAGTTTTCAAGTTGCCAAGATAATAGTGTGCACTGGCAGACCATTCATGGAGGGAGAATTTGTTAAAGAATGCCTTCTTTCTGTTGCCAAAGAGATATGTCCAGAGAAGGCCGATTTATTTAGTACAGTGAGTCTTTCAGGACCCTCAATTACATGAAGGATTGAAGAAATGGGAAACAATTTGCATCAGCATTTGCAAAACTCCGCAAAATACCTTTCCTATTTTTCCTTGGCACTTGACAAAAGTAATGATGTTCATGATTCTGCACAACTTCTAATTTTTATTTGTGGTACAAATGACTATTTCGAAGTCACAGAAGAGCTTGCTGCACTGCAAAGCTCAAAGGAACAACTACAGGAGAGGATATTTATGAAAAGGTTGGCCAAACTGTGAATAGTAAGGAGCTGGACTGGGCAAAACTAGCCAGTGTGACAACTGATGGTTCTCCTAGCATGGTGGGGTCTAAGAAAGGAGTAATTGCTTGCATTAACCAAGAGATGGACAAACATAACCATTCTCATCCAATAGCCCTACACTGCCTCATCCACCAACAAGCGCTGTGTAGTAAATAACTGAAGTGGGACTCTGTTATGAAAACTGTGTATCTTGTGTTAACTTCATTAGAGTTAATGCACTAAACCACAGACAATTTCAGGAATTTCTGTCTGAGCTAAATGTTGCCTGTGAAGATGTTCTGTACCACACAGTAGTCCATTGGCTGAGTCGAGGGAGAGTTTTGAAACATTTCTA